>JAIZAY010001307.1:0-16908 GCA_029531755.1 Holothuria leucospilota | reverse complement strand
TTTTAAATTTTTCGGGGGTGTGTTTTTTAAAAATTTTAAAAAAATTTGGGTATTTCCTTCCACCAAAACGGGGATCTTTATTCTTTTTTTTGTAGAATTTTAAAAAACAAAAAAAAAAAAAAAACCTTTTTTTTTTAAAAGGAAGGCCCATAAGTTAAAATTTTTAAATCAATTTTTGAATTACGCTGGGGCATAAAATTCCCCCCCAACCAAAGGGATCCAGGAGCTTTGGGCCCCCAAAAATTTGCATTGCCATTGTTTAATTTTTTAACCAAAATTTACAAAACGGGATCCCCCAAGGCTTTAAACCCCTGGGGGCTCATGCATTGAATGGGGGTTCACTTGTTCTGGCCTTTTTTAAAAAAAATTTTAAATTTTTCCCCGGAAAATTACAATTTGGAATAATTTCAAAAGGGAATTCCGTTGTTATCCTATTTCAATTTTTATTCCCCTTTATTTAATTTTTTAAACTTTAAAAAAATTCAGATTCTTACCTTACCCTTTCATGAAATTTTTTGAATAAATATTTTTTTTTCGACGAGGCCCAAATTTTAAAAAACGACAAATTTTAAAGTTGTCCAAACCCCCAAAATTTTTCCCCTTTTCCCCAAAAAAAATTTTAAAAATTTTTTTTTTCGAGTTGGTTTTTTCAAAATTTTGTATTTTTAAAAAAAAAGAAAAAATAAAAAATTTGGGGTTTTCGCCCACTGAAAATAACCTTTCCTTTTTTTATTTTAAAGATTATAAGGAAATTGTTTTGGGTTCCTTTGGCCTGTATATTGAAGGGGGGGTTTTTATTTTTGGAATTTTTTAAATTTTATAAGAAAGATGTTTTTTTTTTTTCTTTAAAAAAAAAAATTTTTTTTAAAAAAAGGGAAAAAAATTCCCTTTTCCCCCCCCAAAACCCCAAATTTTTAAAAATTTAAAAAAAATTTTTTTTTTTCCCCTACATCATTACACAGTGATGATCTGACTGCTGAGGAGTACATACCTGTTTTTCCTTTTCTTTAACAAAACGTCACACCCTTACAGTCTTTTATAACCCCTATGCTGTAATACGTAACTTACCATTTTTCTTCGGAGAAGAAGTCCCTTTTTAACCAAATGTTAAAAATTTTCTTGACCTTAAGGCCGGGTTCGTTTGAAATTTGTGTTTTAACTCCCATCCTTTTTTGCAACAACCTTAGATAATTAAATCAAGATCTGCGACAAATTTTTCGGGTGTCCATTTGCGGTTTAAACCTTTAACAGGACGATTTCTTGGTCAAAATGGTTGTTTAGCTTAACCAAACAAAAGATTTTCCCCAACTTCTTGAGGTTTGAAATTGATTGTTTTACAAATTTATTTGGCAATTGGGCGTTGATAAAAAACCCCAAGTTTAAATGGCAACCCTTCCGGCAGTCCCGAATAAAAGGTGTTGGACAACCTTTGTTGAAACTGACCAAAGGCCATAGTTCACGATTTTTAGGTTAAAATTCCAACAATTTTTAAAGGGGAAATTTTTTTGTTTCATGGAGACTGGCTTCTTTAGAAATGTTAAGTAAAATATTTTCAATCCTTTACTACATTTTTAATTTTAAAATGTATACTGAGGGGAATTTGAATTTTTGTTTTGTCCATTAAAACTCAAAGCAGGTTTAAACCGAAGGGCTATAATCAATTCCTGCATGTAATTTTGGTACCACTGGTTTCGTTGGGGTTCTATATTCAAATTTTTTTTTGGGGAAAATATAAATCAAGTGAAAAGTTTAAGGACACAAAATTGGAAAAATGGTGTCTAAATTTGTAATTCATGAAGGAAAGTTATTTTCCCAATTTAAACTAATTTGGCAAGTGTGTAAATTAATTTTGTCCAAATTTCTAAGATACGTAAAGTGTCCAACATACCAAAGTTGCAAGAAAAACACTTGCATGAAGTACTTCAGTATTAGTACAAAGGGTCAAACAATTTATTACAAAGATTTATAAGACATTTTTAAAACCCACAGTGGCATTCATTGGGGGGGGTTTTTCACTTAAGAATAATATGTAAATCTCCTTCCCCCCCCTTTTTTTCCATAAAAACTAAAAATGTAATAAACTTGGTTTTTTATTTGGAAGCCCCCCTTTAAAAGTTTCCCTTTAAAAAAATAAATGGCCTTTAAAACCCCATCAACCCAAAAGGGGCCCGAGGCAAGCTTTTCCACCCCGAAATTTCAAAATTTCCTGGAAACAACCGTGACTCAATTTAGCAAAAATTCTTTTTTATTTTGCGAATTGGGGTAATTAAGGTAATTCCCAGGAACATATGTTCCCATAAAATTGCAATCCCATAATAACCTAATATCTCCCGTTGCACACATGGGTTTTTTACCTATTACCCCTTTTTAAAAAAAATGTAAAAATGAAAAAATTACGGGAGGGACCTTGAAAATGAACCTCTTAAGTACTGTTTAAAAGCCATTTTCCAGGGGAAAAAAGTCCCCTTTTTTATTTAAAAATTTCCCTTCTAACCGCTCATCTAATTACCGTGAATACGTGCTTTACATTGGGTTTTCAGTGAAGAATACAGAGAATTAATTCTCCCTTTTTCCCTTAAAGTTAAAAAACAATGTTTCCCCAAAAAAGTTTTGTTTCACTTATGCATTATTTCTTACAAGTCCATTTTCAGGTGAAAGTTGCCATAATTTCTTGTTTTATTCTTGGTCAAACAAAAGAAAATTTCCAAATTTTTTTTTAAATTTTATCGGGCAAATGTTCCTAGTTTTGTCCCCCCAAAAACTTCCCCCTTAAAAATTAAATCCTTTTTAAAGTTCCTAATTCCGGGGCGATGGTATTGAACAATGCACTTGCCCGAGTAAGTTTTTACTTGTCCCGGACTGTCGGGCAGGGGATTTGTCGAAGCCTGCCTTTGCAATATACTACTGTACATGCATTACACAGTGACTGTTACTGTTTTGTACATTGGGGACAGATATTGCACATATAGTTTGTACCAAACTGCACAAACAACTTTTACAGTGTTTATGAAGACATTTTGTTACTCAGGGGGAAATATAAGTGTCATGTATCTCCCAGTGGCAGTGTACCATATGGGTTCATTCATAAACCTCTGCAATACACTACATGCATTACACAGTGAGATACTGCTGTACATTGGGGATGTACATAGAGTTAATAATTAATCTCCCCAGTTAATCCTATTTAACCTGTGAATGATAACAATGCCGTACAGTAACAGTACAGTAGGCTATATGCACCCACTATGCATGTAATACCGTACACATACATTTTTAACTTGGGGGAATGTCATATTCTCCCAGTTTATAAACAAAACTGCATGTGAAATTCTTGAAGAGCACTCTTTTAATGTACATGAACTTACAGTAGTGGCATAATGCCTTTGATTCAGGGTGCAGAGAGGGTGAGGAAAATATTTTGGATTCAAGGGGTTAAGATTAGCCCACAAGCTGTCACACTGTATGTTGCACTATGGTTGTTGCCTTGGTCCACCAGCCTCATTTAGGGCAAGGTGCTGAGATGGACAAGCAAGGGGCAAGAAAGAGATCTGATTGGGAGGTTCTTGTCTCCCAGACTTGCCACTCTCATTTATGGCAAACCGTGATGTTCTTGAAGAAATCACATCTCAAACCTGAAGATTTTAAACAAGTCTCATACTGTACCTCATTATGAAAAGTGACTGCTAAACTACAGTAAGAAGATTTTAGATTAGTTCACCCTCTAAATAAAGTTAAGATGCCATCTACAAAATCGATTGTTTGCAAAAGATTGGTCACTTTTCTAGCAATGATACTTCTGCGATTCAATTACATCTTAACCAGCGATGGAAAGCTGCCACTGATCTTGGTCTAAATAATCTTATCTGGCATTGCCTGAAAGTGAAGAGTATGCCTGATAATGTGAGACTCACCATTAAATGGTGAGAATTGGCAAGTCTGGCCTCCTCTCCCCCTGTCCCCACCCTACCATCTCCTCCTACAACTATATACTGTATAAAGTACAAGTGAACATGCACATTACAGACTTCTGTTTTATAGATGGGTCATTCCACACTATTGGGGTATCAAAGTGTGACAAAGATGGTGAAAACTGAAGTCCTCTAATATAAAAGTTTTGTGGTGGTATTTAATTTGGTTGGTAGTCTCAATAACTTCTCTGAGGGTGGGAAAATAATTTTCTTCATCTATCATTAATTTTTGGGTGAAATTGTGTACTTGATTATGTTTGTAACCATGCAGGACAGAATTGGAATCTCTTTACTTTAGAGAGACTTAAGCTGAAAAATATGTACAAATAAACCTTGAATTCACTAGAACTATAAATAATGTTACATATTTTTACAGAAATCATATTACCAGTGGAAAAATAGGGACTGTATGAGAGATGTTTGTTTACGTACGTAACATGGACAGAATTTCTGTCCTCGTTACGTACATAAGATCAAACTATTTTCAAGAAAATTAAGCACTTTGAAATTCTTGAGTGTATTGTAACAAGTTTTACTCTTTCCTGAATTGTAAATTAGTGAAATGTGATACATTCATAGTTAACAAATGTCTCTGATGTATCTATATTAACATTATTGATATATCACAGACTAGCTGCTAGGTCTTGCTTACATATGAACATAGGACAGAATTCACCTTAAAGGCTCTCAGATCCTTGTTGTGAGTAGAAGGATAGAGGAAAGCACACAAACCAGTAACAAATGTGGCCTTCTTTAAACTGATGCAGTTTTATCAAATTCTCTGGAAGTTTGTATCCTGTAGGCTTGTAAACATGATAGTTATGTATGTAATGATGAGAGGACAGAAATGTTTGTACATTAAATAAATTACTCTGTAATCAGCTATGATGTGTTTACTGCTGGAATGATTTAACTTTGTATACTTCATACAACAATAATGAAGTATTTCAGCATAATTTTAGATCTGGAAATCTTTTCTAATAGTAATAATATCACTTACTAAGATTCCATATCCAGAGGACAGAAAAAAGTCCAAATTGTACTCCAAATTGCTTCAAGGGCGGATCCAGAGGGGGGGCGGGGGGGCAACCGCCCCCCCTTAGGCCGACCGAAAAAAAATTAAAAAAATGTAATGCAAAAAAAAAAAAAACTACAAAATCAGATCTCACTCACACATTTTGCGGTACATTTCCGGCACATAGGGTATAGTGAGGCCCAAGTTTTTTTACAATTTTGAAGATTCTTAAATAAGACTCACAGTCATGGTAAACATGCTATCATATATGTAAGAAACTCACAGAGCCTCGAAGCTGAGTCCATGGGTCGTGGAAAGGGAAATTCCCCGTGACCAGTCGCCCAGGGTCTTGATTTTGCTCTTACACACAGACACCCATCACCCTACCATTTCTGGTTCTGAGAAAGCAAAATTCTCAGTTAGTGAATGCGCTCTTTGATTGACATCAAAGGCAAAAGATGCAGAGCAGCTCACATTACCCAGCATGCACAGAGAGTGTTCTGATTACATTTGGCCTTATATGCCCATCAGGACATAGTCTTAAGCAATAAAACTAGGTTTGTGTCTGCTTAAGAGGAAGGGTTCATGACAGTTTTTGGAGTGGCTAGGAGTACCTAAGTTGGGGATATTGGAACTGTCTTGGGATGATAAGAAAGGGAGCGGATTCTTCTATAGAAACCCAAATGTTCTAAAATTTCTCAGTAAGAACCAATTATTTCAATTTGTCTTCAACAAAACCCACATTTTTCGGCGCGCTTCGCGCTCCCCAAATTTTGAGTTCCGCATCGATCATTCCTTTGGGCATTCCGTTGCTTCTGGCCGGGGTTTTGGGTTGCAGAACCCGTTTGGCATATCCTTTTACCACCCCTTGTTGAGTCTGTATGCAGGTATTACCATCGTAAATCATTTTCCTGCAAGATTTTGGCGCTTCGCGTTCATTTATCACAATCGAAGTTGTACCACCAATGAACATCATAAGCCCCACAATTTCAGTGAATTATTCTAGCCAACCCTCGGTGAAGGCTCGTAGTTAGATGTCGGACATCAAGGGGATTTCATGTGGCATTCTAATACCTTGAATAACATTCGTATCGAGATGGGTATATGGCTTGAAACTAAATTGACTAGTACCATAAATTCACTCAAAAATTTACTCTTTCTCTTCATGCAAAATTTCGTTCAAAGTGAAATACAATAACGACCATCTCAGTTGTGAACTGTGAAGAGCTTGGTGTGTTCTGCCTTTCAAATTCCTGCTGAAGCTCCATACTAGTGTTCCCATTTTGTTAATTTCTCGGACATTCGGGAATTTCACGACGGATCCTATCCAAAATTATGCTGGACCACACCAAGCCTGCCATATGACAGTTATGACAGTACCTGCTTTGGTCCCCTCTATGTTCGCAAAGTACTCAAGTCATCACTTGCTCTTGCGGAGCTGAAGAACTATCATCGTAATCATGATCATAGCCGTATTCCCTTCACTGGTGGCGACCTTCCACGTCTCTGCATTGCAAAAGGAGGCAAAATTTCCACCAGAGGAGCGAAATTTTCGCGCGCTTCGAGCGCGTGTGCTCACTTTAAGCTATCTTTGGTAGGCTCAAGGTATGACCCCCTGTGGTTTCCGCAAACTATTATCATATGGCGTCACCACTGACTACAAACGTATAATCTTCTTTAGTTCCCCGTATACGGTGCCGGTGCCCCCTATCAGAATTCTGGGATATGGGCCTGACTGACAAGAGCTGCAGATAGGCCTAGCTGGCTGACTTGAGGCGAAAGGGGGGTCTTTAAGGTAAATTACTTAAGTTAGATCCAAAAATATGCCAACCTGTCTCCATGAGAGATTGATTCTACAGAGCACGTTCAAAGAATTTACTGATAGTCCTTGAATTATTATCTCAAAAGTCGTAAGTCAGAGCTCGCTTTAGGCGTGTAAAGACAAATTTTATAACCTTTTGAAGGCTTTATTTTGACAAAATTGATCTCCTTTGTCAAATTAGTTGTACTTTTCATTTTTGCACTACACTGGCATTTTTCATATGATTTTGTAAATAACTTTTGTATAAATTCGAGTAGCATCCTCCTCTTTAGTTGGGTTGTTCATAATCGTAAAACTCTGTCCATTGACTGGAAAGCACTCTCACTGCCTTGCAAAGAGCCTCCCGGATCATTAAAAGGTAAAACTGAAGGGATTGCTGCTCATTTCTTCTCGACTCTTGGGGCATTTTAAACTTATTTTCTTTGTTCAAATTGTCTTATATTGCGAGAGCTTCCGGGGGCTTCGCCCCCTGGACCCCCACCGGGGCTCCGCCCCTGGACCCCGCCAGGGGCCCTAACGCGGGCCCCTGGACCCCACGCGATTATACTCGCGCTTCGCGCTCGTGGTGCACCTTCGGTGCACATCGTCCGCCCCCCCTTACGGCAATTTCTGGATCCGCCCTTGAATTGCTTATTATATTTTGAGGTGTTATTGTTCCTCTAAATGTCCCTTTTTCATTTAATATTCATTTTGCACATCAATTTATGAATGGAAACCAAAAAAAATTGCATCAGTCACATTTGTGAAGGTCTTATTTACATTGTAAATTTGCACCACATCTAATGTCACAAATATTGGTCAAAAAGAGGGCAAAATAGCCCCAAATTCTCCAAGAACAACCTTTACATAAACTGGACATTCATAAAATTTTCTTTATTATCTCTGTGTAGTCTTCCAAGTATGATGAACTATAAAATCATCAAAGTATACACACATTTTTCAAAATATCATCATGGGAAAAAGAACAGACTGAATGTACCCCTTTAGTGTGGAATTACCCAGATACTTGTAAGCTTTTTTTTTATTCCCATACAAGTTTTTCGTTCTGGGAGAAAATTTATGTTCCCCTATGTTCAAAATGTTCTTAAGTGTACCACTATTATGTTCATAGTGGTGAATACTGTTTGTTCATTGCTTTTTCATTGTAAATATAGGAAATTGGGACATGATCTGTTGTATGAATATCGCTTTACATTAACACATTTACATTAACAGTGTCCGTAATGTAAAGCCTGAGCCCAGTTATCTTGTTTAGTATGTCCAATGGAAAACAATGCACTTGCGCACCATTATATGCACCTAATTATACTTGCACAGTTCTCATAATAACATTTACAGCTCAAGGGAAATATTAAAATGGGAGAAGTATGACATTTTGAATCACGTCTCCACAGTGAACATTATGCAGTTTTTCTTTGCAGTACAATACGCACCATTATCCACTGTGCACAGTACTTTTAAACATCCAAACAAAAGCAATTTTTGTAGTTACTGAGATTTGCAGTTTTAAGTCTCCATACAGTACAGTATATTATGCACAAAGCTATTAAAAAGATGTTACTGTACCTTTTAAGGGGAAGATTTGGACACAAAATCTATCTTGATCACATTTTGCAGCAATGAATTTAGCTGCAATACTTTCAGGACTTTCTTTTCTCCTTCTTGATCGAGTTCCTGCAAAAGAAGAAAACCAAGAATTCATGGCAACTCTTTTAATTCTGCACATGCTGCAGCTTGGTAGAAAGGGCACATATATGCCATCAACCACGCACTGACCAACACACTTCAGTTCTTGAAAAACAATGGTTTTCCAATTCAATAAAGGTGTAAATGATTGAATGAAATACCTCTCATGTCATCTCTTATCTACTGCACCCAACCCTATGTTGAAGTCACTGCCTTTAACATTCAATGCAGATTAGGAGACAGCCTTGAGAGGAAGGTGATTTTCTTTTTAAATTACAGCAGGGACTTGATTTCTGAATGGAGATAGCTCACCAAGACTTCCTTTGAAGTGAGGTTTACATATTCAAGGTCACCTACCGTAATAATTGTTCAATTATCTTACTCTTTAGATTTATAAAAGACGTAAGCTGGATTAGAAAGTAAACAAAACAAATTGTTGTCTGCTACATGAGGAGAGCTATATATGGCAAAATTTTCCATAGCCACAGCATTGCCAGTTCAATGCCTGAAAACTAAATAGATTTTCTCTCTGATGTCGTTTACGGTCGTGAATGAGACCACATCGGAGCAATTTTAAGTGAAATTGACATTGTGACAATAGATTTATGTCCGGTTGATTCAGGAAACTTGAGGAAACTTCTCAGAATGTAGTAGAACTAGACTTCTGTCTCTTTAGCTCATTTGTTGAGGTAGGGGCACTTGTATTGATCTAGTTCTATTTTGAGTTTAAGGAAACCTGTAATTTTAAGGTTGGCTGTACAAACCTACACATCAAAGCATTGTTCAATTTAACCCCCTTGTTAAAGTATTAGTGGAGATTGCAGATGTTGCAAGGAGATACAGTAGTTCATCTTAAGCCTTATTAACAGCCAATAATTGGTAATTTTTTCACACTTGAATAGGTCTTAAAGTATTAGCATTTATAAATTAAACTCCTTGTATTATCAATTCAAATAGTAACTCCCTGATTACAGTACTGAAGTGACTTTCCATCAAAGCAAGAGTAGTTTTGTTCAGTGCCACATTTCTCCTTTTATAGATTGACACTGGTAGTAAGCAAATTTAGAGACAAAATGGACACCAAATTCAAAACTTTGACAACCACATACATGCCAACACACGTAAAGTTAAAGGGAAACAATTGTACAGCTTTCTAAGCAAGTACAACATTTAGAACACATTTTTCCAAGCATTGTGATACCATTAACAACTAATATAACTCAATATCTTATTTAACACGAATTTTTCCAAAAAAATTTTGAAACTCACTAAACGCCACTGCGTAGGCAGTCATGATATTATGAAATTACCCACAATGCAACAGAACTGTGATGTCACACCTGCACCTTGCCGTGGGTTTTACAACAACTGCTTGTGTAGTTTGTAAGCACAAAACCTACAGTATTCACGGTAACGTCAAAACTACAGTATCTTTAATTTTCAAAAAATGTAGCGGTTAAATTGGCCATTAAAATCCAGAAATCTGTACATTACTATCTAATATCATCATACAGCTTTCTTCTTACTTGATACGTATGATTTTTAACCAGTTAAAAAGTTCGAGAAAATCCTTCACCCTACACTATAAGTGCAGCTCGAAATCCATATTGACTCTATATGGCATATCACACACAAGCATGGTACTGACCACTGCACTGCATCGCCGTAGTCCGAAGGGATTCGATCATACATGTCAAAACGTTATTGATTTTTCTTAACTCTCAACAGCCAATCTGCCAATAAAAGTTGTAAAATTCAAAGTAAAATATTCAAACAATACAGAGAAGTCTCTTACCAGACAAAATGCGTCTGATTGAAGCTTACTCAACCAGAAAGAAATTCTGTGCCTGTTACCGATAGCTCGAGGCAGCCATGATGGGAACACATCGCGGAGAATGGTTAGGCTTGCTTCCGGCAGACTCAAATACAACTCTCGACTGACATTTCAAGGTGTTGCTGAAAGAATGAGGCCAGTACTCCACCAAATATGCAATAATCGATATCGTACTTCACAGTGTCTACGCAAAATCCTCATTATATGCACTAAATCAGAAAATATCACAAGACTTTCGTCTGGAACGAATGCTAGGCCCTCGCGAACACGTATAGGTGTTTGAAGGAGAATAGTGTTTCCATAAGTTAGACAAAAATTTCCCTCAGTGGATCAGAGTTTCCTTAAAGGCAGTAGGCAGTCACCCCAAACAGAGTGAGTGTATCCTGTCACTCTAGTTCATGATTGGCCTATTTTGATCATGTGACAATATTTTTGTTAGTGAATTGTGGAATTCAAGGAGAATTTCGCCTTGCTTTACCAATTGTTTGTAATAGTTATGTTCAAAACATCTTCAGAGGTGCTTGTAATGCAATAAGAGGAGATTTGCAAGAGTTTGCTGATTTTTCAAAGAAAATTTTGGGGCGACTGCCTATTGCCTTTAAGTTTTCATGACTGCTACCGAAGAGTTGAATCTCTTAATGTTCTTATGGTAACATAAGAGTAAAAACAGATAATCATCATTTACGTATAGAAATCTTTATGAAGAACTATCCAAACACCGCATGAACACAGCCCTTCAGCGTGATATCATGGGCTCGGAAAATGGAACCACTGAAACAGAGTATTCCTTGATAGCATCCTCTTGCAATACTATGAAAAATAAATGGGCAAGAACTATTAGTATTTTCAGCTGTGGGGCGTAAAAATCCCACAGAAGTTTTTGTTATACTTTCTATATTTTTTATGATTTAAAATACATAATTTTGAAATTTTGAACCACCACTCAGAAAAATTAAGAAGGCATATTTAAATTTATTTGAGCTGGCAACATTTTGCTCTGGAAATCGTGAGGTGCACGTTGTACGTCAGCAACTAGCTGATATCTAGTCGTCTTCTTTCGAATATGTCTGCGCACATGCCAGTAAGCGAGGGAAATTTGAAATATATTATTCTTAATAAAGGTTTCATGTAAGGTCCACCAGGTAGAGATTATCTGTAGTATTTATATGTATACTACACATATGTAAAGGGTCAAATGGCCACTATAGTTCCCCTTTAATGTACTGTAGAATAGCTGACCTTACACTGTGAAAGTCGTGTAAGTTAACTGTTGTAGAAATTATTCCAAATTGTAGAGTGTCATACTGTGTTCCTGTTTATGAATTATTTAAAATGTAATTGTATTAGTTCTGCTCTTATGAATCTTTTAGTGTACAGCACCATTGCATATGCACTGTAGACTCCCTCAGGGCTTTAGCCAGCATGGTGAGATCAGGGAGTCCAAACAGTTAATTCTAGTGAAGTTTGTGTATTAAAATGTATTATACATATGAGGCAATGCAAACTTTTGGGAGTCCAAATGACTCCTGGACTGCTCTCTGGCTTAAAGGGGAATTTTCATGATCCCAGACAGTTCCAATTCTGCCAACTATGCATCTTCTAGCTCCTCCCATATCTGTATGAGGCTCTTCCTTGTGCAAGAATAAACCTGTTTTATTGCTTAAGACCATGTCCTGGTGAGCATACAAGGCTATAAAATGTAATAAAAGTATACTCTCTGCCTTGTGTGGAATGTGAGCTACTCTGCATCTTTCAAATTTTCAAACTTTGATGTCAATCAAAGAGCAGTCACCAACTGAGAATTTTGATATACATACACTAAAAATATACTTTGGGGTGATGACTGTCTGTCTTTAAGCCTTGAACAGTCTGTAGTGTACGTAGTAGACCTTAGACTTATAGTCTGTAAAGAGAGGGAGACTGACCTATACACAGCAGTTGTTACATGTTGAAAGTCGGAGAATTATAGTGTAATGGTACACTCTTGGCAAGTTGGCAGTAGGCTTCTGATGGTCAAATCTTCAAAAGGTATGCAGTTTTCCCACTCACACAAGGTATGGTGACCAGCATGCATAAGCATTTTTAAACTAGAACACCGAAATGGATGAAGAACACAGAAAAAAGTCCTTTATCTAAGATTATCATGGCAGTCATCCCCCAATGATAAAAATCAGCTGCACTATGGCTGTTTTCCACACATTTGGTGAAAAGGGGTACGGGCAACTAAATTACAAGGATGCCATCTCCCCTTCCTCACATTCTTGCTGCCCAGGAGCATGGTTAAGTCTAGCAACCCATAGTCCTTCCATGTAAAATGCTGGAAGGTTTCCACATAAGCCTTTCTTGAGTACATTCCATGCCTCCTAGTCAGGTATTCAGTATTTTGGAAAGGGCCCCAGCCCATGCCATGACTACTCAAGGTCTACAGGTAGCTAGGGAAGTTTAGCCATAGCTGCTGGTCTTATATTTTCATTAATGGAGGTTTACAGGTAAATCTTTTGATTTTAGGGGTAAGGAATCTCTGCATGAGTGCTAGAATGCGGGGCCAATTGGTTTCCTCTCCAATGAAAAGTTAGTTTCCTCCCCTAAACACGTTAGGTTCCTTTCCTACATAAATCGTACTTCAAATGAGGAAATTTGTTTTGATTTTGTTGTAAGCGAAGAAATGTAATGTTTTTAATTGCAAAACAGAGTAGGTCTATAACACTGTAAGAAAGACTTGTGAAGTTGTGTACTGCACGCCTCAAATTCTCATTTAAATGAATCGGCCTTGGCCAAGACAGGATAGGTCACATGAATGGCATTTACTACTATAGTCCTCTTAATAAATATAGTTGGCTTTGGGCTGTAACTGTATGGAGATTAATCGCTAAATGATCACATGTGCAATAAATGTTTAGTACAAAGCTACCAGCTATTAATCGCAAAACCCGTTTTTCCATACGAAATAAAAAACAATCTGTAGTCATTACAGAAAATTAGATGTTTACTTTTAATTCTTTGTGAAAAAGTGAAATACATAATTATACAAATGGCACACACGTAAAACATACGACATCAAAGTTGAGCTTCTAGTTCTATGAGGATCCGTTTTTGAGGTTCATAGAAACTATGTGCCCCGGACGTCACTAATGCATTTTACGTATTCATCATGTTCAAGGGCACGTTTAAAGTCTCTATGTTGATCACAGGTGCTTGCGATTAATCACTAAACGATCGCAAAATTTTGGGATTAAACAATTAGTAATTTTGCATAACTTTCACAGCCATCAGTTGGCTACATTCACAAGATTTCTACACAGTGTAAATAAACAAATGTCAAAGAAATAATCGAAGAGTGTATCACATCATTTCAAACTGAAAAGGAATCTTGGATCTTTAAAACATTAGCTGGACCAAGTCAGAGACCAAAACTAACATTTCATAGGGTAGGAAACTACTGGGTCTGGAAACTAGCACTTGGTAACCCTAGAACGCCATGAAGTGAGCCAGTCATCTTGTTTTGAATACGGCACACTAGTCTAAAGATTCACCATAGACCTGAGGTCTGCTAACCATTTATAACCTAATCTTAACTCTAACCCTAATGCTAACCCTAATCCTATACTATAGTACTGTACGGTAGATCTTCTGTCAGCTAGTGAACCTTCGGTACAGTGGGAATCACCTATTTTGTGTAAGTGCTTCATATCACTCAGACTGCCTGTACGAATAGGGATGCATTTGTGATATTGCGATATTGTCTGGTTTAACATAGCTTTGAACTCACATCAAGCCAATAACAACTAGAATGTACAGTATGTGTGTGCAGCTTGAGAATTAAGGTTCTGTTAGTTTTTAACTTACAATGTACTTGACCAGTAAGCTGTTGTAGGCCACATGTAGACCTTTTGAAAAGGAAATTTTTCTCTCAATGTTGATCTTTTGTTTCATTATATAAAATGTTGAAGGATTACCCTTGTAATGACCGAAGAAGCTGCTTGAAATTATAGAACGAAGAGAATTCATGATTTCATGATCATTTACCGTATGTTGATATTCTATTACGATATCACATCATGTAAAACTCAGGTTGATATCATTACTGCAAAACTATATTGATGATACCATTATCACAATTACTGTACCATGGCAGCCCTATAGATATACTATGACATGTCCTCTGCATAAACTATTACATTAAGGCTGGGCCTACAGTATATAGTAACCTTAGGAAACAGGATTTTTGTGGGGATGCCATAAAAGTCACCAGTAGTTCTATTAATGATGCTGTATGAAAACTTCCCCATACCAAAACCTCCCTGCTGTTTGGTCAAAAAGTCTCCATATTAAATTTGCTGTAGCTTAACATTAACCTTAGAGATATCCTGCATATTGTTTGAATTGTGCACATGACAATTTTCAAGTTGGTCTTTGAGCATCTTTTTCAGGCTAGCTTGAAGAGAAGTGACCGCTAATGTAAAACACAAAACACAACAAGAAGGACAGCCTAAATTTTAAGTAGAATTACTCTAAAGTAGTAACCTGGCTTAGCCTTATTTTTATCTCAATTTACATAACATGTATTGAGATATGGTCATAGCAGCTGGTGGCAAAAGAAGCATTAATGCTACTGAAGTTGTCTTTATGTAAGGTCAAGGTGCTTGCAATTTTGGGAGTATATAACAAGCAGAAGCTAACCATTGAAGTTATCTGTTCTGGCGTCGAACAGATGACGGCACTTTGTTGGGGGACTTTTTGTTGTAAAATCCGGTGTTTAAGGTGGAGATCTGTCGAAAAGCTGTTTGATCTATGCACACGCATTTTCCAATGCTTGCACCCGTCTTGTGGAACCTTCTCCCTTTGGTTTTGTATGTATATTTGCACACGCACGCAAGGCGATATTGTAGTCTGCTACTGAAGTAGTCTGCAAGCACTGAGTGATGCATGGCTTGTCCAGTACATACTGTGCATATATGTATAGGTACCCGCCCCATTCCTTATACCCAATTCCAAGCGCAAGCCTCATTATGTGTTTTGTGAAATCAACTGAGAGCTAGCTGCACAGTTTACTGGCATCGGAGAAGCGGAAGAATGACTTACAAATGCCTTCTTTTCGGCCTAAAAATAACTCAACCCCAAGCCATCTCGCTCTAAAGACAGCTCGGCCCAATACCAACTCGGACCCAGCATGAAAAATTTTAAGACTACTGTAGATAGGGTCCTAGTGTGTTCCCCTAGGCCTATGTTGTTAGTAGGCCTACAGTATGTAGGTTTAATAGGCTTGGCTATATATTAATTAGCCTATAGGCCTATGTATGCAGGAGCTGCCCAAGTCGGCTGCGAACCAAAACGGCCTAGAGACAACTTGGCCCCAAGCCAACTCAGCCTAAAGACAACTCAACCCAAAGCCAACTCAGTCACAGACCCACTCGGCCCCAGCATGAAAACCTTTACTGTTGATAATGGGCCTCACTTGAGCAAACAGCCTACAATCTTGGACAAAACTGTTGGAACACCTTCAACCGTTGTACCGTGTACAATATGATGTCGTGCATGATTTGGGAAACCTTCGTCCCCCAGTACAGTGTTGCGCACGATTTACGAAACCCCCGTCCCCCCAGTACAATGTTGTGTCCAAACTAAAGCGGTGCATCTCAATTGACATTATTACCTCCAACATTGTACGGGGGAACGGGGGTGCAGGGGTGTTCCAACGAGTTTTGTCCAAGATTGTAGGCTAGGCTAGCTAGAGCCTCCAAATTGAAACATCCTAAAAACCCTAGGCCTATGCCCTAAATGGTCAAGAATCCTCAAAACATAGGTATTCCCTTAAAGTGTTAACGGCCACTGCGAACTGAATATTCCTATCAGTAATGCATGAAGGTTTAATTGTTTAAACAAAATTTGGGCTTCGTATCTGCGTGGGTCTACAAGCCCAGGCTCTAAAGTTTATACACCTTGTAATCACCGAATACTGTGTTTTCCATAACTAAGCTAGACCATACCACACATTCCATGTAGGCCTATAGCGGTACATAAGTGTTTGTATGGTTACGTTTTGGTCAACGGTTGGACAACAAACCGAAACACAAGGCTAGCGCCAACTTGAGACGCTATTATATAGGTGTTACAGATGAAGCTTCTAAGGTAACTTACCTGCCATTGAAAAGATGCATTTTCATCAGATTTGTTTGGGATCGGCAAACAGTCTTCAGGCACGGCAAATTTCAGTTCGTGTAGAGAAAATGGGCAAAGGAACGAGCTGGTACAGGAAGATAGCACGTGTAGCATGGATTGCACTATATGCGACGCACATGTATGCGTTGCATGCATAGCTCAGTGATCTCGAGCTAGGTACGTACGGTGCAGTATCAAGTGTACACGGAGAAAGACTGTTCTACGCATGCGTACCAATTTTGCTCTGTCAAAATAAGGACACTTATAAAGGAGGAGAGTGAGAACGCATCTTTGCAGGACATTTACAGCCCCTACACAGGATTATATCTATGTAAAGTGATTTCTTAGTTTTGCATGCACGGAGATAATGAAGATATAATCCGAATTAAAAAAAATATGACCAAAAAACCTCATTTCACCTTTT
>JAIZAY010000483.1:0-44121 GCA_029531755.1 Holothuria leucospilota | reverse complement strand
ATGGTTTTTAACTTGATTTTTTACCTTAGGGAAATTTAAAATAATGATAAATTTCGTAAAAAAAAAATTTTCTTTTTTTTCTTTTTGATACAAGAAATGATGAAAAAATTAAAATCCAAAATCTGGGGGAAAGGGCCGGGGGGTACAAGCGGGGAAAGTAAAAGGAAAAAAAAATACAAAAAAAAACTTTACTGCCATCTGAAAAAGTAAATTTTTAATTTTGGGTCTATCAAAATAGCCCCCAGCTAGCTTAATCTGCAAAACCTTTGGGGACAAGACACAATATTTTTTTCATTTGCAATTTTTGGGTAGTCCCCATTTTAAAAACTATTTTAAAAAAAAAATTGCAACTTGTCTCTCAAGATGCCTCTCAATTTGTCCCCTAAATTTTTGCCGATTTGTGTCCAAGATTTTAAATTTTAAAAATTTGTATGTGGAACCACTTCATGTAAGGCTTTGACAGTAGATCATGGAAATTTTGGGGGAAAGCTAATACTTGTATTATGGGGGCAAACACTTTCAGTATAAAAGGTGTATATTTGTAGGGCCCACAAAGGGTTCCACATGCATAAAATGTCTGTGGGCCAAACATTTTTACATTGTCTTAGCTTTTAAAATCAGGGCTGAAAAATGAGTCCCCTTTCCCCCCAAAATTTCCCCAAACCCAAAATTTACAGTTTCTAGTAGTCACCATTCGGGCCCAACCAAGTAAAATAGCATACAAAGGGTTTTCATCCCCATTAAAAGCATAATCCCACAAAATTTTAAATTTAAAAAGGTTATTTAAGGAGCCCAATTCCAAAGTCGGGCCCCAACCCTACATTTAGTTGCCGGGGTTTAAACCTTCAATATTACACGCACACCGAAATTTACGTCACATTACATAACATTTCTGTAAATTTTTTTTGTGGAATCCCCTGGACTCGATCAGATTTCCAGCTGTACCCCTTTTCTAGGCCAATTCTGTTTCCCAGCACATCCATTCAGGGTCAATTGAGTCAAGTAAAAAGCAGACTCAAAATCCAGATCGGGCATTCAGCCCGATTAAATTTTAAAAGTCCCCCTAATCAGCCTTCCCTAAAAAGTTAGGGGAAAAGGGATGAAAAAACAAGATCCACTGCAAATTTTTGATCAAATAGGCCCTTAGCAAACGGGGGTGTTTTTGGTTTGGGGGAAAGGTTGAACTAACCCAAAATGGTTCTCTCCTGAATCAGCTGAAACGGTAAAAATGGAAAATGGGAACAATTTTCACCCAATGGATTAAAAAACAACATTAAAAACAAAAAAAACCCAAAATTTTTGTCTATAAAAAATTTTCCCAAATTTTTTCATCCCAAACCCAAAAGAGCTTTTTCATAAAAAACAAAGTACTAATTTTGGATGGAAAACCCTTTCAGACTAAAACTGTGTAAGAAAAAATTTTCCAAAATCTTAGCTTAAATTTATTATAAGGTCAACTAAATCAATAAAGGGGCACACAATTTGTAAAAAAATATCAAGGGAACCATTTTAAAATTTAAATTTCGGCCCTTGAGGGGCGTTGTGAAATATGTTGGGAAACCACATATGAAAAAGGAAGCGTATTGGGAAGACATTACAACGTCGGGCGCCAAAAAAATAAAACCGGGTTTAGATCAAATTTGTTTTCCTTTTTTAAAAAGGCTTTAGTATTTTAGTTCATATAGGAAAACTGTGGGTTTTGTTTTGGGATGAAAAAAAGAAAATTTACTTTGACCCTACTGGAGATTGAACCATGAACCTGGGTTTCAAAAAACTTTTATAAACTTAAAAATATCAAAAAACCTTTATCCCCCCGCACCGCGAACAGGTCAAGGGTAAACGGGCCCTTTTTTGAATTTTGGTTATATAAACCCCCTATTGGCAAAGTGCTAACCAAAGCCCTCTGACATTTTAAAACTTACAAAACTCCCTTTCATTGTGTAAAGGTCTTTGGGAAAATATCTATGACGCTTTAATGGGGGGCCCAATTTTAATGCCCATAATGTTCACCAATTAAAGGGGTCATGTCTTTCCCCAGAAAAAATATGACGTAAATTCCATTTGGGGTCAGGTTCTTTCTTCACAACTGGTGCATGTCATTCACCAGCTTTTAGCAAATTTTTTAAACCCCCTTCAATCCAAATCAGCCGTTCGGAAATGAAAATTTTCTTCCGGGTTTATTGGGAATCTGGAAATGGGGACAAAATAGCAGAAAAATAGCACAGTTTTTGTGAAAAAGGTTACAGGTAACTCATACCCCTAAAATCCCTTATTTGTTCCCCAGGTAGATTAGAAAATGGAGAAGAAAAAAGGGCGGGCAAAAATTGAAAGGGCTAGTTGCTTGTGCCCCGGCAACCCCCCCTGGGGGTTTAAATTTGGGAAATGGGTTTTTCAGCAAATTTTTTAGCCCTTTCTACAACAGTTATGTAAAAACCTGGTGGCAGGGGTATTCCCTCTCCTCTTTTCCATGACAGCAAGAGGCCAGACCACAGTAGATGCAGGGTGTTGTGATCTTGAAGAACTTGGCTGTTTTCTGGAAAACACCCTGTAAAAAGGGTTTAGAACAAAACTTTTCCAACCCTTTTGGGTTTACCAATTTTCAAAGGTTTTGGAACTTTCCCAAAAACATTCGTAAAAACTCATATTTTCTTTGTAAAATTTAGTAAAATTTTGGGGAAAAAAACCAATATTAAAAATGTCATCCTTTCCAAAATTTAAAAATTTTAGGTTTTTTCCCTTCAGCTTAATATCATTTTTTTGATAAATAGACACCAAAAGGCCCCCAAAGTTTTTTCTCCCCAAAAATTTTAATTTGCTTTGTCATTAAAAATCATACAGCTTTTGCTTTTAACTTTTTTTTTTTTTTTTTTTTTTTGCTCTTTTTTTTTTTTGAAAAATTGACTTCTCTCAGCCTGTAAGCTTTTCTGAGATGGAACAGACTCTGTTCAGACTCTGTTCAGACTTTTGAGAACCTAAGCAGAGAAAAGTCCACAAGTCTGAAAATGTGGGAAAAACCACATTGTTTGTCTGTTCATCACTGAAAAATTACAAGGGGTTATACCCAATATCTACTGGGGAAAAAATGAAAAAATTAGAAGGTTTGAAAGCACTTACAGGGAGCTGTTGTTTACAAAGGCATATAGTATGTGGAAGGAAAATTTTCCCAACCCCCAAAGCCCCCTTGCCCCCCCAAAAAAGCAATTTTTTCAATAGCACCCTTTTCCCATCGGGAGGTAGAAAAATTTTTAATGACTTTTGTTTATCTTGCACCCAAATTCGAAAAATTTCAATGCTGGGGAAAGGGAAAAAAACTGTGTGGGAAAATTTCCTTTCCCCATCTCTCCTTCTATCATTCCTTTCCGGGGGGGAAACTTTTGTAAATTATTCCTTTGAAAAATTTTTTTCCCTTTGAATTCCATTCTAGGGGTTTTAAAAGTTTTAGAAACGGGATAAATTTTTGGGGAAAGGGGGAATCATTCCTCTTTCAAACCCCCAAAAAAAAACCCTTTCCCCTGCTTCCCAACTTTTGTAAAATTTTTTGCCAGGTTTATATTTTTTTACCTTTTTACCCCATCCCAGGGAAATTTTTCAAAGCTTTAGGGGGTAGGAAGTTTGGCGGAATTTTTCATAGCATTCCAATCAAAATATTTTTTTAAAAAGTTTTTAACCCTGAAAGAAAAAAAGTCCCTTTCAGAAAAGATGAGGACTTTACATCCAAAGCATGCTCCCGGATGGGAAAAAAAAAAGACAAAATTTCGGGAAATTTTTTTTGCAATTTTCACCGGGCTTAAAAAGGGGTTTCTAGCACAGAGATTTTGGGGGTTTTTATGGGAAGGATACTGATAAATTTTTATATTGGGTTTTATAGGATTTTTTACGGGAAAAATTTTTAGATTAAATAAAAAGGAAAATTTTAATACATTTAGCAGTTCAAATTTCCCCCTTAAAAAATTCCTCAAAGTTGGGGGATGGGGAAAACAGGGGACCTTAGGAAACAAAATAACTTTTACTTTTTAAAAGATACAGATTGATTAACAGATCACAAGTTTGCTATGGGGCCCAGAAAAGTGGGGTTCCCCCCATAACATGGAATTAAAAAAAAACCCCCAAAATTTTTTTGGTGAAGGGAAAGAGAAAACCTCTGAAGGGGGGGTTTTTGCATATTTTGCCCCCCGGAATAAAGTATCCATAAACCTTATTATTTTTTGCATACAAAAAAAAGGGCCCCCAAAAATTTGCAATATCAAAAAATTTGGGGAACACAAAATGTGACCATGAGGGTTTTGCTTTGAATGGATGGGTATTTAATGGGAAAAAAAAACTGTTGCTTAGTCATTATGTCAAAAAAGTCCCACAGACAGAATTCACCTCACCCAATAAAAAATGGGGTTGAGGTGGGGAAATTTTTTTAATTTTTTCTGTTAAAAAAAGGGAAAAGGGTTTTCCTCAAAAACCATTTCGATAAAAAACTTTACACGGGTATTGCTAGGTCTTATAAAAATGGACAGGGGGGTGATAATGGGACCAAGATCACGGCCTAGAAAAACTGTAGGGTTTGGGTTAAAAACCCCTTCCAACCCCACTTCCCAGGGGCCATAGCCAGAACTTTTTCAGGGGGGCCATGCAGTTTTTTTGGTGTTTCCCAACATGCGGGGGGGGTCAAAGGGGGTGGGGGGTTTGTCCCCCCCCCCTTTGAAATTTTTTTAAAATTTTGGGGTTTTTTGTATGCAATCGGGTTTTTTTAAATATGTTATCTTTTTAAAAGAAAAATTTTACTTTAAAAAATCAGATTTTAGGTTACAAAATTTAAAAAAAAAAAAAAAAATAGCTTTAAGGGAAGGAAAGTGGGCAGGGGCCCCCAAACGGCCCTTTTTCAACCTAAAACTACCACGGGCCCCCATTTGGGAATCTATACAACTTGGAGCCCCAGTGTAGTCCACATTGCCCAAGATGCCTACAAGTGTGAAAAACCCTGTCTGTGCATTAACATAGGGTTTTAGTTTAAAAAATCTCAACTGATGGAAATTACATGACAAAATTGGGGAAAAGGAAAATTTGGCAAGCCCCCCACTTTTTATCAATGAGGGAATGCAGCCCCCAGACCCATACATGGATTAGTTTTTCCCCCTTTGGCTGTTGGAAAAAATTGATGTGGCAAACAGAGACCCCCCACAGAGCTTCTTGTGGAGTTTAGGGAAAACCCCCCTTAGAGATTTTGCATATTTAAATTTGGGAAAATTACAGTGGAGATTCTTAATTTTTCAAACCACTAAGTTTTTTTTTTTAGGGAAACTTTTAATTGTAAAAACCACTTTGGAAAATTTAAACGGATCTAATATTTAAAAAAATTTTAAAGGAAAGATGGCAGATAAACAGTAAAAAATATGGGGTTTTTCAAACCATTTTTAATAACAATTTTTTAAGAAAGAATCAGTCCATATTGCAGACCAGCTATCTGTGCATACAAAGCATAGGTAAGGGGTTTTAAAATGTGGCGAGACTGCATGACTACAGGGGACATGCCAGGCAAAAGGCTCTAATCCACCCCTTACAATACCAACTGAAATTCCCTCAAAGAGATGAATCATAAGAGTACTTAAAATCAAAGGTGTGAGAGTGGAACATCTTTTGGGTGAATGAAGATCAAGTGTTCATTAGTGCCCAATGCTGGTTTCATATGAGAATATTGCTGAATCCTATTAATTGGGCCATTGTGGTAACTTGCATCTAATTAAGATACTTGGCATCCTATACACATGCTACCTGTCTAAATAAGCCACTCTGAGTCTACAAAAACTATCTTGGAAAAAAGAATCCATCTGAAATTTTCACCCCAAAAAAACCATATAGAAGAAAAACGTTTCTTTGTCAAGATCAGAAAAATATAGGAGAATATAGGGATAAAAATGCCTCAAACTTCATACAAATAACGAGGAAATATAGAATTTTTTTAAATTTATAGGAAAATTATAGGAATTATAGGATCACTTTGAGGCCTGCTTCACAGCAAGTCATATTCTTTTGAAAGTTAAAAACTGTGACAACAATGTTGTTGTAGAAAAGAAATGCATGTAACAATGACCTGAACAAAAGTCAATTTTGTTGACCTCAAAAGTCAGCAAAGAATGATAAATAAACGTCTTTATCCCTCTGTCAGCTTACTCAAATGGAAAATTTTCTCCTTTTTATCCACAAATTTTTGTCTTATACCAACAAAAATTCCACACCATAAAAATTGGAAAACTCGAAGAATTAACATTCTTGCATAAAGCCAAAGTACATTCTAAAAGTACTGAGGTATAACACCTTGATACATATTACCATGTGGTTAAAAATCCAGGAAAGGAAAGGAGACAAAAATGAAAAGAAGCATTTTAATTTTTATTTTAATTTTCAAAAAAGACTGGCATTATGTAAAATATATGGCACTTTCCATAAATACTTGCATAACTGCAAAAGGCATGGACCTTCTCATGTTAAATCACTTCACAAATCTTTCAGTTCAGATACAAACATTTATTTGGGAAAACCCAACTTGCAACAAAATTGTTAAATAAGCATATATTCATCGACCCTATTCCTACCACCGGGAGCTTACCTCTCCTGTGGGTGCCCATCTCACACCTCAGCAACAGATCAGCATCTCTCGCAACTCTTGGCCATCAAAAAACATAGGAAAAATGAGAAGAAAGAAAATTAAAGTTGTTTACAACCTTTATTTTTTTCATTTTTTTCCTACCACCCCTTGCGGTCCGACTTGGGGGATCAGTCCGCCCTTTACCAGTAGACCATGATCGGACTGCTTGGGCACTTCCATTTGCGCTAGAGGGTGCCAGAAAGGCATAATGTTGACTCAATTAAAGGTGTTTTTATGTCAGTCACAGAAAATAAATATGCCGTCACATCTTATTGAGGTTCAGGCTCCTTTCTTCACACCACTGGTGCATGTTATTCACCAGCGATTAAACAAATTCTGTCACACCTCTGATCCAATCCCTAATTGCTTTGAAAATGCAAATTTTACTTCCGTATTAGTACTCATGACATATAAGACAAAAATAGCAACCAGTTTTTGGATTAAGTGTTACATGAGTATACTCATACACCTCCAAATCCCTTATTTGTGCCCAGGTAGAATAGAAAAATGGAGGAAGCAAACAAGGTGCAAAAAAAATTGCAAAACTAGTGCAAAACGTTCCATTTGCAAGACCCTGTGGTTATTTCGAATGATTTATTTCAGCAAATTGTTTAGTTCATCTACAACAGTTTATGGTAAATACCTGGTGGCAGGTGGAATTCCCTCTCCTCTTCTTCCATGACAGCAAGAGGCCAGACCACCAGTAGATGCAGGGATGTTGTGATCTTGAAGATACTTGGCTGTCCTTCTCAGTGGCAAACCAGCTGTAACACGGGTGAACAAAACATTTCCAAGCATTTAGGGGGACCCATCTTACAAGGTCTTGGGCACATGCCAAACATTCATGAAAACTCATATAATTTTCTTTGTAACATTTAGTCCCACATTTGAAAAACTCTAATTCTTTGGGAATGCTCGTCCCTTCACAAGATAAAATTTCTAGGATTTTTCTCATTCCACTTTTATATCATGCAGGCTCCCAAGTGGAAAGCCAAGTCAAAAAGAAGGATAAAAATTTGCAAATAAAATAGGAAATAAATAGGATTTTTAAAGTGTAAAAGAAGGACTAAAGTAGGACTTTTCAAGTGCAATATTTCTCCTTTTAACAGCCATAGCATGGACTCTTCATCAGAAATGGTCATATTTTAAGAGTATTGCAATTCCAAGGACTTTTTGGGATGAAAAAGTTGACTTCCCAGAATGCATACTAAGGACTTCCAATCCTGATTCTGTAAAATTTGCCGAGATTTCTATGATCAAAGACCTGGAGACAAAAAACCACCACCAGAAATTAAGAGAAGACAACTGCTGACTGTTCACAGCAGCCTACCCAAACTTGGTTTATATTTTTTTAAACTAGAGCACTCAAGACAGGTAGGACCTAATACAAAATAAGATTTAAGGAGAAGCCTAGTCTGTTTCCACACTCTCTCCCACAAATGAACAAATTTGATCATAGAAGTAACAACCCCTTATCCCAATACAGGCATCAAAACTACCCTGTCCCTCTAATTTCACAAGCGGCTCATTTGGCATAGAATACAAAACATGCTGTATGTCTGACCTATTGGAGACTTTACTAACTTTAACAATCTCTCCATTGGAAATTTACGTGAACACTTCATGCTCTCACACTGGTTCTTTACAAGTAGTAGTTACTATAGCAGGGACAGTAATGAAAATACTAATCATAAAAAGTTTCCTATAATTTAATCTAAGAAAACTAACAGGTTTGACCGATTTGGTTTCACAGATATGAGTTGCAAAGGGGTTAAGTACAGAAGATATTTGAGAAGAAAACTGTTAAAAATACATGGGCTAGAACAAAACCAGTGATCAAAACAGTCCCAAGATTTAATCTTTTATCAGAAATTTGGAATATTTTTTTATCTTCAATGCAATCATACTTCTGGGGCAACTCTGGTGATAATTCATTTGTGTGTCTGGAGGAGGATACATTTGTAAAAGAATGTAATACATAACTATGGCATGAAATGACTTCTTACATGACCATTTGACCTAAATCTTTTTCATACCTCTTTGAAGCTCCTTAATAGTTACCTTAAGATTAATTGTTACCAACTTTTAGATAAAATTATCAAACACCCACACAAGATATTAACTTTTTCCTCAATTTTTATTGCAATTGTGGACAGATCGATGTAGACCACCCCATGATGATATTTGCTAAACACCAGCTTTGCTGTGTACAGTATGAGCTACAAATGTTAAACACACTTTTTAGGTTTCCTTGTACAGGAAAAGACTGGCATACAAAGCTATCTTCTTACATTATAACTGTATGGACTAAACTCTCAACCAAATATAAATGCCTTGATTATTACCTATATTAAAAGCCAAAATGGAGAGCGATATAAAAATTAAGCCTGCTTGATTCAGTAAATATGAAATACACTATCTTTACCACATGTTTTACTCTCCCTGATGACCTTTAGAATATTGTTGGAATTACTTTAGTTTTCAATGGGTTAAAGAAACCATTTCCATCTAGAAACCATTAAATAAGTACAGTTAAATTATTAAATGCTTTAAAATGTTCAACAGAAATTACAGAAAATTAAAAGTCACATGTTAGGTCTGTCCAGAGTTTTTATGTATGTGAGCTTGTATTTCTCAAAAAACAACTACTGCACAAACAAGAACAGCACATGAGGAGAAATTTTTTTCCAAACCCTGCAGTAGTTTGCCAGTGACCCCTCCTTCACAAAATGCAGCCTATCCTTGGTGAACAGGATATGTAAGGTTCTTTTTTTAGGCTCATTGCAAAGTTGTAGTATGTGTCTATCCAATTTGTTATGTGTTCAATTGTGTTATGTGGGAAAACTTTTTCTGAACTTCTACTAATATGAAGGACCCTGTTTCCCATCAAATACAATAAAAATGCACAGTATTTGTGAAAGCTGTGTGCAACAGGGAACTGCGTTGTAGTGCTCCCATATGGTTAGGAAAAAAGTTTCACTTTCCATAAACTTTTCTTTTGATTTTTACACATTTTTTTTGACAAACCAAGTATGGCAGTGCTCTTTTAAATTGCAGTAGTGATTCCTACCAAATTTCCTGGGAGAGCTCTCCAGCTTTTTCCACCCACAGAAAAAAATATGACGTCACTCCCTTGAGGTTCAGGCTCTTTCTTCACACACTGGTTGCATGTCATTCACCAGCTATTAACAAATTCTTGAACACCTCTGATCCAATCTAATCGCTTTGAAAATTGCAGTTTTACGTCCGTATTAGACTTCATGAAATAAGACCAAATAGCACAGTTTTGTGATTAAGTGTTACATGGGTATACCTCATACACCTCAAATCCCTTATTTTGTGCCAGGAAGATTAGAAAATGGAGAAGAAACAAGAATGCAAAAAATTTGCCAAGCTAGTGCTCCGTTCTGTCTGCAAGCATCTGTGGTTATTTCGAATGAATTTTTCAGCAAATTGTTTAGTTCATCTACAACAGTTATGTAATACCTGGTGGCAGGTGGATATTCTCTCTCCTCTTCTTCCATCACAGCAAGAGGCCAGACCACAGAAGATGCAGGGATGTTGTGATCTTGAAGATACTTGGCTGTCTTCTCAGTGGCAATCAGCTGTAATAAGGGTGAACAAAACATTTCCAAGCATTTGGGTGACACTCTTACAAAGGTCTCTGCACATGCCAAACATTCATGAAACTAAAATATTTCTTTGTAACATTTAGTCAAATTTGAAAAAACCTTATCTTAAAATGTCATCCATTCCAAATGAAATTGCTAGGATTTTTCTCATTCAGTTTAATATCATGTTTTGATAAATAAACAGCCAACAGGCTCTCAAGCTTCTTCTCTGTCAAGAATTTGAATTCACTTGTCAGAAAAATCATACGGCTTTTGAGAGACACTGATTTTTTTTTTTTTCGAAAATTGACTTCTCTCAGCGTGTAAACTTCTCTGAGATGGAACAGACTCTGTTCAGACTTTTGAGAACCTAAGCAGAGAAAAGTCCATATTACCACTGAAAATGTGGAAAACACATTGTATTGTCATGTTCATCAGCTGACACTTACAAATGGGTTCTATGCTACATATCTACTAGGAAAAGTTAGAAGGCTTGCAGCTACTACATAATTACATGAGGGGTTGTTTACATAGGCACAATGTATGTGGAAGAAGAATCTTTCCAAACCCCAAGCCCTTCTCACCTCCCAAATGTAACTTTTGTCAATAGCTTCTTTGCCATTTGAGTGTAATTCAATTCTGATGCCTGTTGTTTACCCTGTCACCAATTTGAAATAATTTCAGTGCTGTGGAAATGAAGAATGTGAGGGAGAATCCTTCCCCATCTCTCTTCTCACCGTTCTTCTTCCTGCTTGGAACTTCTGTCAATTATTCCATTGCAGGATAAAAGCAATACAACTGTTATTCCTGTCTTTTACCTTGAATTCCATTCTGTGGGATTTCAAAGTTAAGCAAAGGATGAATGTGTGTAAGGTGAATCATTCCCTCTCCCTCATCCCTTCCCCCACCCCCTTCCCCTTCGCTGCTTGCAATTCTTGTCAATTGTTTTTTACCAGATTTATATCTTTTACCTTGTATCCAGGGCCGTAGCTAGGGTCATATGTTTGGGGGGGTGTGAAGGTCCCCAATTCCGACTGGATAGATATATTTTCCAACTGAATGGTGGCGCGTAAATTGCACCATTTTTTTTATGCGCCCTGCGTTTACATACGGTAGTGAGGATCCTTCTATTGTCACTACATAAAGGTGCCGTCGTGGGGGAGGGGTCTAAGGGGAGGGGTTGACCCCCTCCCCTTTGAGAAATTTTTGTTAATTTAAGGTTGCTTAGATGCAAAATGGAGCTATCTTTGGGATATTTTTGGAGCTGATCATATATGGCTAGAAAATGTCCATAATTAAATGAATTCTAATTTTTCCGACTGGTTTGATTCTTTTTCCAAACGAGTGGCGGCCCGTAAAGTGCATTTTCGTTTTTATGGGCGTTACTTTTGTATGATACAGCAGTGGTGATCCTTCCTTTGTCACTTCATAAAGGTGCCGTCCTGGGGGATAAGGCTAAGAGGAGGGAGTGTCCCCCTCCCCTTTGAGAAATTTTTGTTAAGGTAAGGTTGCTTAGATGCAAACTGGTGCTATCTTGGGATATTTTGGAACTGATCATATATGGCTGGAAAATGTCCATAATTTAGTGAATACTAAGATTTGGTGAAAGTAGAAAGTATGTTGTCTAAGAGAAGAATACGTTGTCAACAAACCTCCTGAAGCCCCCCCCCCCCCCACACCTTTTGACTACTTTAATGTCTTCTATTCTGGTATCTATTGCTGGCATATACCTGTATAGGCCTCCTGGAAGCTCTGGATCAATAATATAAAATGGAGGCAATGACTGGCATCTAAATAATAATATAGAGTATGACGCCAAGCAGTTTACATCTATCGTATTTTTACCAATTTTGAACGAAAATCGAGACGAACAATGGGGATTGGGCGGGAGGGAGAGTATAGGTGCAGAAAAATGATACTAGACCTCCCAGACAGGTATAGCAAAAAGGGTTTAGGACTAACAAGCGCGTTTTCAGAATGTACACATAGTTTATGCTATAAAAGTTCACTGGTACGTTGTGCTTATAAAGTTCATAAGTGATACAACGTGGATTGCGAGGATTGCGTGCGAAGCGCGCCGAAATTTGGGGGTATACTTGAATGCCAAAATGAAAAACCTGCACGCAGGATCAGCCAGGGGTGGTGCTTTGATTTGCCGACACGGGGGGAAGTGCCCTGACTGGGGGCCAGCTACTCTAAGTCCCGACAGATGCAATGGCTTGCTGAACTCAAAATATAAGGCGCGCGAAGCGCGCCGAAAAATTTGGGGTTATATTGAATTTTCATTAAGGAAAGTTGAAAAAGTTTGGGCTTTTATTGAAGAATCTGGACAAAACCAGGAAATTTCTTCGGGTGACTGCATGGTCATCGTCAGGGATTACATTCTTTATCTTGCCCATTAAGGATCTCCTACGAAACTGAAAGATCTTTTTCTTACAAAATATGTTTGCCACGATGGCGAGGCTGAAGAAAGAATCTTCTAAAAGTTAGGAAAAAGAGGAAAGAACTTCGGAATGATGCATGCATTTTCGTGTTTCTCTAGAATCACGCCTACACGGAAGAACAACATTTGTGGTGTTTGAAACGGGGGCGTTACCACTTGATAGAACTAGAGATGAAAGCGCGCGTAGCGCGGGAAAATTTTTTGAAGTTATAGAAAAAATCGTTACAGAACTTACTGGCTACTGGCCTGATAAATAGACGTTTGGAATATTTTCTGAGTATATCTATGTCTTCACCAATATTAGCCTATAAAAATATTGGGGAGGGGGGAGGGCTAAAGCGCCCTAGCTCCCATAGAACTGTGTCTGGTATAATTACCTTAATAATGTTCATGAGATTGATTGTAAATGGTGATGCATGCGCGCCCAAATTTTCATTAAATAAGATTTTCATAATAAAACCTGCATTCAGAATCTCCATCAAAATACGTTCAATTGCCCAACAAACCAACATGCCACTCAAAAAGCCAGTCTTTTACCTGGTAATTTGTAAACACCTTTCAACTTCTGCTGTTGTGCTTCTCCGAAAGTTGCTATCGGAAGATATTGATAATAAAAAAAAACACTGAGGTCAGGTTTGAAGCGCGCGGAGCGCGCGAAAATTTTGAGAGTTTGAGAAGAATTTGCGAGAAAGGACAGCTTTGATTTGATTTTACGTGAGGAAAATAACGTTTGGTATTATTCTTACTTGGTCTAGTTGGAAAATATATACAAAGTTGACATAGGCTCAGTCGGAAAAATGTGCTAGACTGAGATATCAGAAATTCCAACTAGCATTTCAGATTTTCCGACTATCGTCGCTCTGACGAACTTTGGGGGGGTGAGACACCCCCCACACCCCCCCGGTCGCGACGGCCCTGCTTGTATCCCATCCTGTGGAATTTCAAAGCTGTAGGTAGGAAGACTGGCTGGAAGTTTCATAGGATTCCAATCAAAATATTTTTCTTTGAAAGTTTGAGTTGTCAAGGTGTAACCATTCATATATCACACTGCACACCAGTAATACTGTCACATTACATAACATTTGTGTGATTTTGTTTTTTCTGGAACCCCTGAACTCGACTCAGAGTCCAGCTGTAGCCATTCTAGGCCAATTCTGATTCCAGCACATCACGTTCAGGGTCAATTCTGAGTCCAGTGAAAGCACACTTGAATCCAGACTCGGGCATTACAGCCCTGCATTCAATTAAATTAAGTCACCCTAATCAGCCTTACCTCAAAGTCAGTGAGAAGGGGAACACCAGAGTCCACTGCAAATCTTCTGATCAAATAGTTGTCCTTAACAAACTTTGTGTTGTGGTTTGGATGGTTGATCACTAAGCCAATGGTTCTCTCCTGAATCAGTCTGCACGGTCAAATGGAAGATAGGAACAACTTTCAGCAACAGATTCAAAACAACATTAAAACACAAAACAACTAAAAATTCCCAACAAAAGAGCTCTTTCATAACAACTAAGTACTAACTTTGGATGGCAAACCTTCAGACTCAAACTGTGTTAAGAAAGATTTTCTAAAATCTTAGCTTCAAGTTATTATAAGGTCAACTAAATCAATGAAGGCACAACAATCTGTAACAAAATATCAAGGAACCACTTGAAACTTTAATTCAGGCCTTTAGGGTCAGTTGTTTAACTATGTTTAGCAACTACATATGTAAAGGAAGCATATGGGAAGTACATTACAACTGTCAGGCTGCCAACCAACTCAACAATTTAGATCAAATTTGATTTCTTATTTAAAAGGTCAGTATGCAGTTCATATAGGAAAACTGTAGATTGTTCTTGGATGAAAGACCTACCTTACTTTGACCCTACTGGAGATTGAACCATGAACTCCTGGTTTCTAAACTTTATCACTTCAAATATCACAACCTTTATCCACTGCACCGCAGCACAGGTCAAGGGTCATTGGCTTTTTTGAAGTTGTTATATGATTGCCCTATTGGCAAAGTGCTAACCAAAGCCCCTCATGACACTAAAACTTACAAAACTACCATCATTGTGTAAAGGTCATTGGCAATATCTATGATGCTTTCACTAGAGGGTACCATAAAGGCAAAATGTTCACTCAATTAAAGGTGTCATGTCATTCACAGAAAAAAATATGACGTCACTTCTGTTGAGGTCAGGCTCTTTCTTTGCACACTGGTGCATGTCATTCACCAGCTACAGTATTAGCAAATTCTTTACACCTTCAATCCAATCTAGTCATTCTGAAATGCAATTTTACATCCAGGTATTAGACTCATGAAATAAGACAAAATAGCAGACAAAATAGCACAGTTTTGTGATTAAGTGTTACACGAGTATACTCATACACCTCAAATCCCTTACTTGTGCCACGTAGATTAGAAAATGGAGAAGAAGCAAGGTGCAAAAACTTGCAATCTAGTGCTCTGTTCCGTTTGCAAGCACCTGTCAGTGGCACCGGCATGGGGGCATGGGGGCGCGTGCCCCCCCAATCGATTTCAGAAAATTTTAAAATGATCCCAAAAGGCGTTTAAGCTATAGATTTCTGTATGGGGTAGGGTGAGGTGTGTTTTCAACCGAGTGATGGATCTATCATAACCATTTTCCATCACAAAAGGTTCTCAAACTATCAGAATTATCACAAATTCTTTGAAAACTTTCAAAATTTTCGCGCGCTCCGCGCGCTTCAAATCTTACCTTGATATTGTCCTAATTATCAATAATTTCCGGTAGTAACTCCCACAGAAGCACAGCAACAAAAGCTGAAAGCTGTTTACGAATTCCCAGGTAAACTCGGACTGGCATTGTGATTGGCAAATAGGTTTGTTTGGGGAATTGAAAGTGTCTCGATGCAGAGCATGAATGCAGGTTTCGTCATGTTTATCTTATTTAATGAAGAATTTCAGCGCGCTTCGCACGCATACGTCACGGTTTTCACTCCAACTCATGACCATTATTAAGGTTATAACACATGCAACTATTCTGATCACAAAACTTTCCCGAAAAGCAGAAGCACATCCTCAACATCTGTAGGGGCCTATGGTATCTTTCAGTCTAATTTGTAGCATGATGTGGAAGGTTGAAAGTGCATACATTTGCCATTATACATTTTTCAAAAATTCTTAACGACCTTCGCGCGCAGCCTCTTCCGGTATAGATGGTGATTGTTAATACACTTACGACGAAAAGAACATTCTGAAACGCGCCTTTTAGTCCTTAACCCCTTTTGCTTTACCTATCGGGGGGGGGTCTAATATCACTTCCCTGCACCTATACTCTCTCTCCCTCAATCCCCATTGATGGAAGCTGTTCGTCTGGATTTTTGTTCAAACTTAGTAAAAATACCATTGTTGTAACATGCTCGGCATTATACTCTATAGTATCATTTGGATGTCAGGTAATGATCATCGTATCAGTGCCCCATTTTATATAATTAATCCAGAGTTCCAGGAGGCACTATACCGGTGTCTGTCAGTATTAGATTCCCTTTTATAATGCAGGCGCAGATCCAAGGGGGGGCTTTCCCGGGCTCAGCCCCCCCTTTTTTTCGCCACATTAACAATAACAAATATGCAAAAATTAGCATACTGTTAATCAAGGAGAATATTCAAGGGGGCTTTCAGCCCCCCTTTTCGAAATGTCTGGATCCGCGGCTGTAATGCACAATGAGACAAAGGAAAATTTTGGTAATAGTCCAAGAATGTTTCTGTGGACTCCACCCACGTATTTTGTCGTAAAAACTTTCCCCGAATAGAAGGCATTAAAGCCTAGCCAAAAGGGGGGCTTTGGGAGGTTTGTTGACAACATACCCTTCTCTAAGACAACACACTCTCCTCTTTCACCTAGAATGCACTAAATTATGGATATTTTCCAGCCATGTATGATCAGTTCCAAAATTATCCTAAAGATAGCACCATTTTGCATCTAAGCAACCTTAATTTAACAAAAATTTCTCAACCCCCTCCCCCAGGACGGTACCTTCATGTAGTGACAAAAAGGATTCCACACTGCTTTATACCATTGCAGGGACACACACTCTGTTCTTTATCCTAACCAAAAATTAGAATTCACTAAATAAGGATATATTCCAGTCATGTATGATCACTTCCAAAAATACTCCAGAGATAACACCATTTTGCATCTAGGCAACCCTAAATTAACAAAAATTTCTCAAAGGGGAGGGGGACAAGATGGCACCTTTATGTAGTGACAAAAAGGACTCCATACTGCTGTGTACAATCGCAGGGGCGCACAAAAATGGTACAATTTAAGCAGACTTGGGGGAAAACTGAAGTGGCATTATGACATCATCTGTTAAGCTCCCCCAATCACCAAACCCTGGCGGCGCCAATTTTTCAGCAAATAGTTTAGTTCATCTACAACAGTTGTAATACCTGGTGACAGGTGGATATTCTCTCTCCACTTCTTCCATATGACAGCAAGAGGCCAGACCACAGTAGATGCAGGGATGTTGTGATCTTGAAGATACTTGGCTGTCTTCTCAGTGGCAAACAGCTGTAATAAGGGAGAACAAAACATTCTCAAGCCTTTAGGGGACCACTCTTTCAAAGGTCTTGGCACATGCCAAACATTCATGAAACTGTGTCAAAAGTATTTTTAATGATTATTATTTCTCATATTATTTTTTATACATTATGATCATTATATTGGCAGCCATTTTGTTCTTTCCACCATCTTGGTTGGTTTGGGGTCCTGCATTAAATATAAACCAGAAAGCCCAAAGGCTTAGTGATTCCTTGCCTAATGGGGATGCTTTGTTGCACTGAGGTTTATCCCTCAAATTAATCTTTCTTGACTACATCAATTTATGTTTTAACAATTTGACCTCTGCTGACCTCACATGACCTTTGAACCCCACCAAATATAACAAAAAAGAAAATCTGAAGTGTCTTGAAAAGGGATTCAACTCCAATGGATCTTGGATCTTGAAAATTCTTGGAAAATTTTGCTTTTTGACCTCTGGTGACCCTAGATGATGATCTTAGGAATACTTGGGATATTCTGCTGTTTGACCTCTGGTGACTCCTGATGACTATCTTGGGAATTCTTGGGAAATTTCACTTTTTGACCTCTGGTGACCCCATATCATGATCTTGGGATATTTTGCTTTTTGACCTCTGGTGACCCCATATAACAACCTTGGGAATTCTTGGGAAATTTTGCTTTTGCTTTTTGGCCTCTGATAACTCCAGATGATGATCTTGGGAATTCTTGGGAAATGTTGATTTTTGACCCCAGTGAAGCCAGATTACAATCTTGGGAATTCTTGGGATATTTTGCTTTTTGACCTCTGGTGACCCCATATCATGATCTTGGGATATTTTGCTTTTTGACCTCTGGTGACCCCATATAACAACCTTGGGAATTCTTGGGAAATTTTGCTTTTGCTTTTTGGCCTCTGATAACTCCAGATGATGATCTTGGGAATTCTTGGGAAATGTTGATTTTTGACCCCAGTGACGCCAGATTACAATCTTGGGAATTCTTGGGATATTTTGCTTTTTGACCTCTGGTGACTCCTGATGACTATCTTGGGAATTCTTGGGAAATTTCACTTTTTGACCTCTGGTGACCCCATATCATGATCTTGGGATATTTTGCTTTTTGACCTCTGGTGACCCCATATAACAACCTTGGGAATTCTTGGGAAATTTTGCTTTTGCTTTTTGGCCTCTGATAACTCCAGATGATGATCTTGGGAATTCTTGGGAAATGTTGATTTTTGACCCCAGTGAAGCCAGATTACAATCTTGGGAATTCTTGGGATATTTTGCTTTTTGACCTCTGGTGACCCCATATAACAATCTTGGGAATTTTTGCTTTTTGACCTCGGGTGACATCACATAACAATCTTGGGAATTCTTGGGAAATTTTGCTTTTTGACCTTTGGTAACCCAAGATGACCTTTGACCCCCACCAAAAACAATAGGGTTCTTCCTTACATCATGACAAATCTATATACCAAATATGAAGTGTCGGTCATTCCTATCGTGAGATATCATGATTATGAGCTTTTCAGCTTTTTACCTCCAGTGACCGCAAATGACCTTTGACCTTCACCAAAAACAAAAGGCTTCTTCCTCTCAACATGACAAATCTATGTACCAAATATGAAAAGTGTCGGTCATTTCTATCTGGAGATATCGTGTTTACAAGCCATTTACAAGGTTTTTTGCAGTTTAACCTCTGGTGACCTCAGATGACCTTTGACCTCTACCAAAAATAATCGGGTTCTTCCTCTCAACACGACAAATCCATACAGGCCACTCCTATCTTGAAATATCGTGATTTCAAGGTTTTCGGTCTTTGACCTCTAGTGACCTCAAATGACCTTTGACTTCCACCAAAAACAATAGGATTCTTTCTCTCAACATAACAAGTCTATATACCAAATATGAAAAGTGTCTGTCATTCCTATCTTGAGATATCGTGATTAACAAGCTTTACGGCTTTTTAACTCTGGTGACCCCAATTGACCTTTGACCTTCACCAAAAACATCAGGGCGCTTCCTCTCAACATGACAAATCTACATACCACATATGAAAAGTGTCGGTCATCCCTATCTCGAGATATCGCGATTACAAGGTTTTTTGGTTTTTGACCTCTGGTGACCTCAGATGACCTTTGACCTCTACCAAAAATAATTGGGTTCTTCCTCTCAACATGACAAATCCATAAAGGCCACTCCTATCTTGTAATATCATGATTTCAAGGTTTTCGGTCTTTCACCTCTGGTGACCTCAAATGACCTTTGAACTCCACCAAAAACAATAGGATTCTTTCTCTCAAGATGACAAACCTATATATCAAATATGAAAAGTGTCCGTCATTCCTATCTTGAGATATCGCGATTACGAGCTTTTCGGCTTTCTACCTCCGGTGACCTCAAATGACCTTTGACCTTCACCAAAAACAATAGGGTTCTTCCTCACAACATGACAAATCCATATACCAAATATGAAAAGTGTTGGTCATCGCTATCTCAAGATAGCGCGATTACAAGCCATTTACGAGGTTTTCACAGTTTAACCTATGGTGACCTCAGATGACCTTTGACCTCTACCAAAAACAATAGGGTTCTTCCTCTCAACATGACAAATCTATATACCAAATATGAAAAGTGTCGGTCATCCCTATCTCAAGATAACGCGATTACAAGGTTTTCGGTTTTTGACCTCTGGTGACCTCCGATGACCTTCGACCTCCTCCAAAAACAATAGGGTTCTTCCTCTCAACATGACAAATCTATATACCAAATATGAAAAGTGTTGGTCAATCCTAACTTGAGATATCGCGATTACAAGCAGCGTCACAAACACACATACACACACATACACACACACACATACACACACACATACACACACACACACGACATCACCATCGCATAGATTCCTTGCCTGCCTACGGCAAGGAATCAAAAATCATGCATTCAATTTTGTGTGCGAACTGCTATGAAGAAATTTAGGGTTTTTAACTGATTATTTTCAGAGATTTTTCTGCATTCTTTTTAATTATTATTATTTTTTTTGCGGGATTATTACTGTATTGTTTTTACTTTCTTCAGTGCTTTTCCGCTATATTGGCTGTCAATTACTCTTGTGCCAAGGATTGTAAAGTTCAGTCTTAATTATAACATTAATTTACATCATTATGATTGGAGAATGTGGAAATTTGCATGGTTTTTACACAATTTTTGGAAATATTTCATTCATTTTGGCAGCCATTTTGTTTTTCCGCCATCTTGGTTAACCCGAATCTAGCCAAAACAGTCCAAATAAATTAATTTTGGAATTTTTGTCATGCAATATGACCAAATTTGAAGAGTCGATGCCTCAAAAATATTTTTTAAGAATAGTTTCTTTATTATTTAATACATAATTCTGGGTTAATATCAGCCATTTTGGAAAACGCCCTCTATTGACCATGGATGTTCCACAAAATTTTGGCAACCCTTCCAGGTTGAACAGTTATGTCCTAAGTAAGTCACATATCAATTTTGGCGCTTTTGTCCGTCGTGTCCGCATCTCATGAAAATATGTGGCTATGCTGCCTGACTATTAAAGGGGGGAGGAATGGTCCCAATACTACTGTGTAATCTGTAGTGTGACAGTTACGACAAAAACTTATGACGCTAATTTTGCCATTACTAATATGGTGCATCTTCTAAGAACTCAAAATCCCGTCGTGTGCCTGTCTGGGCAGGTTTTCTGACTTATTAGAGCATGAGTCATCCTCTCACACCTAGCTCTCCCCTCTTCTTTGCAATGAAAAGGCTGTGCAGTGGTGCATGTCTAATCTCAAACAACAGTCTCTGTGGTAAACCTTGCTAGAAAAGTTTCTACTGGTTGATAAGAGAGTTGTGGTCAATAGTGCCATGGAAGCTTGTTTGCTCAAGAGATTAAAGTACAGATAACAACTCTGGGGACAGGTGGAGAAGAGCTGCAGAGGTGCAACTTATGGCCAATGGGTCCTCTAGCGACATGTGCAAACAAACTATACATGAGACGACAAAAAAAAAAAAAAAAAACCTTTGTGCACACATATTAAAAGGTGGGTCCAGTGCCTTTACTTCTGTGTTTCCATAGGTCAATCAATAGGCTATAATGTACATGAAGGGTTGATGCTATTTATTTTTACTCTGATGTACTTGATCTTGAATTGTCAATATTACTGATGTCAAATATATACACTCAATATTACTGTGACCCCAAACATTTTTTCTTATACCATGGAAAAATTAATACTTCATTTGGACCGCAAATAACATTAAAGTGATATTACCTGTTTAAGAAAGGGAAATACATAACACTGCCTTGTCCAAATTGTTGGAATAACATTTAAGCAGTCCATCCCAACAATAAAGATAAATAAAGATCCCTCACAGAAGTAGTTGTTCCAAATATTGTTTCAATTATCATAAAAATAATGACAAAAACTACGAAAATCGAAAATATGTGCACGCAATCTTCATTCCATTCAATCCCACTCCTGGGTGAACAAACCAATGGGAGTGCTCTAATATATGAATATGCAAAAGGCAGCACAACGAAAGGTGCCCACGTATATGCCAGCGAACAAACACTGAACACATGATATTCACACTATAGCCTAATTATTTGAAAACTGACTGTAGGCCTATAGTACCATGGAGCTGATATCCAAAAGGTTTCATTGACTACATGATAGTAAATCGAAAGGAGAAATTTCTGTTGCAGCCCACCCAACCAATTTTGGAACAAACTACAGCCCTTGTGAGCTACTCGATAACACCACTACTTGGGATTAAGTATCAGCAAGGGTTGCTACCTGGAAGGGAAAGGACGGACAGTAAAATTTGTGCAGTTAGTGAGTATCATCGAAGAGTGTTTTTGCATGAGTCTGAAGGTAGACTCTAGAAAATACAAGTAAATCTAACTCAATTTACCCACGAGACTGGCCATTGATATAGTATGCAAGTACTACCTCCGAGGAATAACAATTGAACATTTCTTGAGTCACTCAAATCCTCGATGGTCAATGATACCAGCTTGGAGTCTGACATCTGAGATGCTTACCCTCCATCGCAAGGTCATACCATGGAGCTACTACCTAGATATACTTTCCCTGTTACAGTACATTTCCCAGCTGAAATGAACACAGTTGCCTTGATTCAACCAGGGAGTTCCAATACAACAGACACAAATTCTTTTACATGTTGGAAACTATTGGACAAACCAGTCTGAAACCATCTACAACAATCAAAGTTGACCAAGAGAAATAACACATTGCTCACAGGAATTGAATCGAGCCATATACAATTTTACGACTATGCGCACTATTTTGGTTTGGACTGTCATACTTCAGATTAGTGCATTTTTCTGCAATTAGTGTATCGTTGTCCAGTTTACGTAGATTATTTGATATGTAGGCCTACCTGCATGTACCTACCGCTCAAGGACAAAGACTTGGGATGCGGGGAAGCAAGTGTATAGAGGTGTAACTGGTTAGCATTACAAGCGTTAGTATGCAAGTGTCTTCTTGAATACTGTTAGGGGGGGAAATTCATTAACACGGGTATTATGATGAAAACAGGTGCTTTTGTTTCAAAACCTCAATTGTGCTGTGCAGTATACAACCCTCAAAACCACTCTATTCCCTGCCAATGCATGAATACCAGTAACCGAGGGAACATAAGCCCATGTACAGTACTTTGGTACATAACGCTTACAGCTGCATGATCCATTGAATATTCATATAGTGTTGTGATAGGCATGGTTTGAGCTATTTGTAATGAGGACGGTTTTTTTCAAAGTAGCCTGCAGATTTTGACTGTTTTCACACTGTTTCTTTATATTTTGCCATTCACACTACAATTTTCAGTCACTACATAAACAACTCCATCCATGAATAGTATAGGTAGTGTATTGACAAATAAAGAAAAACATCAGGCCGTATGCATTTCCCTTTTCTTGAACAGGTAATATCACTTTAATAACTATTTTGTACAGGTCTACACACTTTAATGGTCACTTTAATACTGTGTGCTGCTGGATAGTGCCACGATTTGCCTAACAGGTGGGCCAAGCTCCCCAATGGAAGGGGGGGGGGGAACAAAGGACGCCAACAGCCAACCTTATACCCATAAGGCCGCCCACAGTAAAAATTTCTGAGCACTCCACACGCTGGAAATTTTGTGTGTTCATTGGAACACATTTGAAAATGTTCCTCTTTCATTATGAGGAAAATTTAAAAAAAATTTTGGCTTTCATAGAGAAAACTTGGCTTCATAATCAGAAAAATTGGAAAATTTGAGGATTTTATCGAAGAATTAATCCTAATTTAGAGCTAAATCAAGTAAATCATCCAAAACTACACATTTTATCATACATTTCACAGCTCCCCAACAAAACCGGAAAATTTTCCCACAGGAGGGGTGCCCCCAGCCTCCCTGGACGAGGGGAAAATGACTGGCCCATCCTTTCCTCACCTGGCACCACCCATGATATTACTGTTGAGTTAAGCACTGCTGTATTAGATAACTTTCTTGTAAAGTATGTTCATAGTTAATATTGCTATTCAGGGGTGTAGCCTGTGGGGATCGGAGGCAGGGGGAAACTAACCCCCCCTCCCCCTGATTTCCACATCATAAATGAAAGCTGGCCTACTTAAGAAAAAAACTGACATGCTGAAAATTGCACAGTCCAAATTATGATTTCAAGGCCCTCAAAACCTGGGAAATTGCATATACTGTAATGGCTCATTCTCTGCCCACATTTTCTCAAAGAAGTCCCTGCATGGGCCCCTTCCATGGATGCATGTTGGTTTCTCCTGATGAATTAACATTCTTCCTTTTACAAAGATGCACACTGCCTGAATACACCAGTATGTACACTAAATCTAAAGATGAAATAGCTCATGATTATGTTTAATTATTAGCTAAGTTCAATGAGCTGGGTAATGAAACTTTAATTTATAAGACATAAGCAGTCGCTGCAAACTTATTTTACAACAATGTTCAGCTAAATCTCACAAATATCCTCTAATTATTTCACTTTAATTATCTTACATGATATGTTAGAACATAAATATTGCATTTTCCATGTAAGCCAAAGGGTTACTCTTTATAGCAAATGTCACAACTCAGTAAGAAACATATTGTAACATGATCCTCAAAAGTCATTCATGAAATAGGATACCTGGGTACAAAATAGGGGTGACTGCAATTTCCCTTTAAATGCAACTCTAACTTTTCTTTTTGAAATCTAAAGTTGTTTCTAAAGCAAGAAATCTAAAAGAAAAAAATGTTCAGATGCAGCTTTTGAGGTCTGAATGTATCATTTCCCCCCCATCTGTGAGATATTTTGACCAAACTTAGTCTTGCAGGCCTACAGTATGCTATGCCTACACACCAATTGATGATGATGCTTCCCCCAGTGGCATACTAAGAACTCTCGAAACAAACCTGCACTGGGTACTGAACTGGTAAGGATGCCATGCTAAAAGATTCAGTAAATAATTAAAATTTCAGATTGTGTTATCAGTCTAAAGCTTTTCCAAAGATAACACTATTTTAGATCTAGGAAAACTTAGAACAAGAAAAATTTCTGAAAGAGTAGAGGCCCTTCCCTACAGCAACATCCCTTTCAATTGCATCCTACCAAAACAGAAAAAAAAAAAATCACTAAGGACTCCTAAAGATACAAAGCCTTACCAGAGATAACACTATCTTTATCATAGCCACCCCCCAAAAACAAGAGCCCAATGGGCACTGTGGTTCCTTGCTGAATGTAATGAAACTGAGCCAACTACTGAATGAAGCAGTATTTCTGTTGATTCACAAAATCTGCTCTGTAGACAATGCACATCTTGTGTTAACACATTCAAGCATAAATAAATTGTTCTGAAGAAATACAGCCTACAGGCACTTCAGGGGATATCAACACAGACAGTATACAGTTACAATTTGTTTTATTCAATTAAGCAATCACAATTCATGCACGCTCAATGGTATCTGATCCAAATGATCAGTAACTTGGTTCTCTTTATAAAACTAACAACCCATAGTAGCATTTAATTAATCAATTCTAATTTCCAATTCCTGCAAGCTCACATGTCCTAATCTAAGGACAAATGTTGTCTGTCTAGTGAACTTTCACAACAGTCCTCTGCTTTGTGGGCAGAGAATCTTCTGCAATATTAAAAAGTAGTACTTTATGCACATTTTCATAATGGCAGGATTATGGATTAAAATCATAATACTATAATTTCAATTAAAATTGAGATACTTGGCATCTCTGAAAGATGTCCCACATCTTTCAGTCAATGATACAGTTTTGTGCTTATATTTTTGACTTTAGGAATTCTTGGGAATTTGCTTTTTGGCATTTGGTGATTTCAACTCTGACATCCAACAAATCTCATATGGGTTTTCTGCTAGATTTAATGCAACACCTCAAAGCAAAAATCTATTCAAGCCTCCTACACTGAGATATAGAGTTGAAAAGGTTTGCAGAGTTTGACCTCCAGTGACCCCAGGTGACCTTTGGTCTCCACCAAAATTTTTTCCCCACCATAAGGCATCCACTAAGTATGAAATTTATCCAAGCTTCCTACCTTGAGATATTATGCTAACAACAAGGGAAATCAGTTTTTGACCCTTGGTGACCCCAGATGACCTTTGACCTCCACCCAAAACTGTATGGCACAGCTTCTCACTATGGTGGATCTATATACCAAGTATGAAATCCAGGGCTCGAAATAACGGGGGCCCGTGGGCCCGATGCTCCTAGAAAATCCCTCGGGCCCGTAACTTCTACAGGGAAAGGGGCCCGGTTGGCTCCTAAATATTTCAAGTCTAATTGTACAGTCTGCACGTGAACCTCTCCATCCACAACTCAACGATCGTATATCTCGCAAAGCCTGTGTATTCCTATGCTAACAGTCACTAAAAACCTGCGAAATACACATTATTTCTGAAATCAGTTCACATTACTCATAAAGAGTCTGCTTTGTCACAACACGGAAGATCACTCACGCAGACATGCACCGATGTCACTGAAAAAGCCCGAAAATTGCTGCAGTATTTCAGTGCAGCATTCACACCATCCTACCATGCTTTACCTATACATAAACAGACAGTGTAGGCGCGCACACGTGTGTGTTTTGAGTGTTTCATATAGCAATACATAATTCATGCACGCACTATATATCCATACGTAAATATCTGTTTGAGTCATGCTAGTGCCCTGCGGTCCGCTTGCTGCGTGCAAATCAATGGAGCTATAGTACTAGGATGGGACGAGTCTAACGTAAACTTTCGTTCATTGGGGTAATATTCTAGACATCGTTTTTGTTTAAATCACAAAAGTAAAAGGTACACGTTTATTTTCGTTCATTGGGGTAATGTTCAAGACATCGTTTTTGTTTAAATCACAAAAGTAAAAGGCACACGTTTGTTTCACACAAATTAACATGCATGATGAACATAAAAGTACCTATCGTAAACTATTGCAAAGGACGATGAAACAACTGGTAATTTAGCGGTACAAGCAGCTATCGAAAAATGTTATTTTCCATACCATGCCCAATGTTGTTGCGATGTATGTCAACTTTTGTACAGAGCAGGTGCGTAGCCTAATGTGTTACTGTTTGCATGTAATAACGGACCTATTTAACTCGACTTTTGCCTTGCAATGCGTGTCACTTGAACTTCTGCATTTGTACAGTGCACGGACATGGCCATGGACATGCGTATATTTCGGCCTGATATCAAACGTATGGCCCTGTATCAAACTTACGATCACTGACTGCGAATTTAAATGCTTCATTCCGTTCATTGGCAAATTTGGGTGAATTAAAAAGAAATCACTGACATGATCGCTAGATTTTTACGTACAGATTTTAAAAGCTTGCGCATACTGGGAATATCATAAGTGAATGATCAATGAGGCCATTAATGCATTACACTGTTGGTTCAGAATAAAGATACCGTTTAAACGGTAAACGAACTTTTATTCCGACCGTTTAAATGTTTAGGAGATTAAACGGAATTGCAGCCCTAGATGTCAGTCACGAGTAATGTAGGGGGAGCCTCACAAGATCAACTGACGAAGATGGTCAGCGGGAACTGAACAGTGCCCTTCATTTTACCGGGTAATAACTTCCGGAGTTACGAGAACATTATGAAAATGTATACTAGCCTGCATGCAACATGGTAAAGAGGGTGTGGACAGAGTGGTTTCAGGCTAGTTTCAGCCTCAGCTTGCCTTAATATTATACCCATACTACATGTTTTCAAGCACGTAAAAAGCACCCGTACATTGTATCAGTCCTTTTTTATTTGTAAGTTTCGGGCCCCTTGATTTCCCATTTGGCCCCTAGATTCCATGGTCTAGGGGCCCGGCAGGCCCCCAAAGGTTGAAGGCTTATTTCGACCCCTGAAATCTATCCAAGATTTTTTCCTTCAGATATTGCGTTAACAAGGTTTTCAGTATTTGACTCTCAGTGACCCCAAATGACCTTTGACCTCCACCAAAAATGACAGGATTCATCTTCTCACCATAAGTCATCCACATACCAAGTATGAAATCTATCCAAGCTTCCTACCTTGAGATATTGTTTTAACAACAAGTTTTCAGTGTTTGACTGCTGGTGACCCCAGATGACCTTTGACCTCCACCAAAAGCTACAGCATTCATCTTCTCTCCATAATGCATCTACATACCAAGTATGAAATTTATCCAAGCTTCCTACCTTGAGATATCGTGCAAACAAGGTTTTCGGTCTTTGACCCCTGGTGACCCCACATGACCTTTGACCTCCACCAAAAACAATAGGGCACACCTTCTCACTATGACAGATCCATATACCAAGTTTTAGTTTAGTCCAACTTTCCCTTGTTGAGTTACAGCGTACCGAAGCAAGTGTCACACACACACACACACACACGCACACACACATACACACACACACACGCCAAGCTGACTACATAGGTTCCTTTTGCTAACGCAAGGAACCAAAAACTCAAAGAGTAAAGAGTGTCATCCCCTTCTCTTAATCTCTTAGAAAGCACCTCTTGCTTTACACCCACAAGTCAAGAGGTTTAATAAAACAATAGAATTATTTTGCACCTAAGTCAGGCCTTACATGTACCCCTCCCATCAGCAACCTCCTCCAGGACGGCACTCATGCACATGTAAAAAGGGAAAGATCTATGGGCAGCAATCATGGGGGGACAGGGGGACATGTCCCCCCAATATCTTTAGTCAAGAGACATAATATCAAATGCTCCCCTCCCCCAAACATTCAGAGGTATGCAGAAAATTAAATGTTGTTACACACATTTTTGATATGGCCACCAGCTAGAACTGTTAGAAGCTACAGTGCAAATCTACATATTACTCTAATTCTACACAATGTCCATTGGTTTGGAGCATAGGCGTAGGAAGCGGGGTGAGGGGGGGAAGGCCCCCAGTCAAAAATGTGGGGGCTTAAGTATGCTTCCACCCCCCAAGATCCAAGGGCAAAAACCCCTTATTTGCCCCTTCTCTAAGGAATGTCAAAAGTTTGTAGTAATTTTTCTTAAAGTATGTCCAAAATGTTGCACCAAATTGCATCTGAGGACCCTCAAATACCCAAAAATTTTCCAGAGGGGAGGAGGACAACCTCTCCCTTTAAACCCCTCCCCCAGGATGGCGATCTGAAACAAGGTTCAGCCCCCCCCCCCGGGTCTCAAAAAGCGCCCTACGTCTATGGTCTGGAGTACTTGCGGGAATAGTCTGAAAGCACTCCATTTTCAAAATTGTTTCTCGGTGCTGGTTGATCACTATAATAGGAATATATGTAGGCCTAATTTTTGATAATCCTGACCTATAAGATTGTCTTAAGAAGGCTTGATTCCATATCTCCCCGGTAAAACTAATGGAAAATTTTAGCATACTGTATCTGTACTCCACTTTTACAGACCAACATCCAAGTGACAATCCATCAGTATATAATAATGTGGATTGGGTGCTATATACTGTATGGTGATTTGTACAGGTCGGGAGAACCAGCAAGTCTCACTGCCCACTCAGGCAAGGACAGGCAAGGAACAGGCAAGGAATTGAGAATATCCCTGATATGGACATAAAAAATATCCACATGGGCAAAAATAATGACAGAAGTAAATTTACCCAAAACCTACCTGTTTTGTAAATCTTTAAGCCCCCCCTCCCCCCCCCCAAAAAAAATAAACAAAAAACAATTTCAGAAGACAACAAGGTTCAGAAAGGACACCCTTGGTACATGCTGTTACACAATTCCACTTTGCATCCTCTACATGCAAACTAAATTAGCTGACACTAAACTTTACTTACTAGCTAAAACCCATTTGTGGACAATTTTAAGAGAAATTTGAAAGAGTTCTGTTTCATATTTAAGGCTTTTAAGCTTTCCAGCAATTTTTACTGCCTTTTGTGTGATTTGTAATGTACACTTTGCTGTGGATTTCTTTTTATACTTTTCACTAATATGATGCTTTAATTTCATTATGTATTGTTCTCTGATGTTTTACTATGTTTAAGTTGTATTTAATTGCTTCTCTTTGTTTTATTTTCAGTTTTCTCTGTGTGTAATGCAACAAACATTGTTACAGACAATCTGTGTACTGTGAATATAGTTTCTACTCATACAAGGTGGGGGGTTAACTGTGAAATTCTGGTATACACTATAATTACTTTGCACTCAACTCAATATTTCATCAAAACATGTTAAGGGATGGAAAGATGAACATTATGATACTAATAGTCAAGCAAATGGTTGCTACAAATGTCTAAATGCATTCTAAAACTTCCTTCCTATGATATACACATTGCCAAACATTGGCATGGACTACTTCTGAAATGTTTGGAGGGAGGGGCACGTCAGTGAGGTATTTGTGTCTATTTCACTCATAATTACCTCCTATTCACATATATATGTATACTTCTATTGCCTGCAATAACTGTCTGGCAAAAAACGTATAGCACACCAATCCCTGTTTTGGGGATTTAGGGGCAACGATGCATGCCATCCAAAAGCATTGCAAGATGGAGTGTGAAGTCCTTCCTCCTTTTAGGCCAGTTTTTCTTTCAAAAAAAGATCTTTTTTCATAATAATATTAAAACCCCCAGTGCATGTATATTCATATACACTGTGCACATTAAACACAGGACTATGGTGTTGGCTATACTATACTGTATAGGTCTAAAAATTTTGGGGTGGGAAATCCCCTTCAAATTATTTTGCGGAAGATTTCGGTTCAAAGTTGGGAGGGATCTCGATTAGATCATATCAAAGTTAACTTTTTCCTCATTTGGTTTTCTGATGATTACTCCTCCCCATCCTTCACTGTTGATGGCATAAATAAGCTTTAAGTCACTCAATGCAATCAAATATACGATACTGTAACACCTTCTTGGTCCTAAATTCCATTCATCTGCAGTCACATATTGCCTATTAAAGATACTGCCCATCTGGGCAGTAAAACAACTTTAAGTCTGTGTCAAATCTACTAAAAAAATAACCTAGCGATAAGCTTGATTTCAAATTCTTGGTTGGAGATGATACCAGCTAAGTTTGTGTATGTCTGATATTTATAATGCATGTATTATCAGAATTAGGTTCCTATGTACAAATAACAAATGTAGAGCTTACAAAAATAGCAGAAATGGCTGTTGGAGAGCCTTCTTCACATGTGTCTTCAACATTTTTGAAGTGTAGGCCAAATTCTCATATTGGTTTACCTCTTACGATGGTTAAATGTGTTTCCCTTCATTTTAAGTACTCATTTTGTGTGCAAAAAGCTGTGGACATTCAGAGCAGCATCGACTCCAATTTTGGAATTACAATCTTTGGGTTTTGGAACAGTACAAAATTGTTTATCATATCCTTGGTCATGGGAAAACATGTTCTAAATGTTCTTGGCAGTTTTTCTTTAACTTAACTTCTCATATATCAAAATTATTTGGGAAATGTTTGGCACCCCTTGGGGACCCCATGTACAGTGTATTGTATGCTAAAAAGGTGTTAATATCATATTGGATTGGACATGTGGTACATGCATGGGATGTATGAAACGCTGGAAGATTTCTCAATCCTGCATGCCACCACAAATTCCGGAAAGTCAAAACATGTTCATACTTTATCGTTTCATTTTGAGATCAACGACTCTGTTCTGACTGATTCATTTGAAAACAACCCCAAAGCACAAATTTTCACTCAGGACCATGCAACAAGGACACTTTCAAAGAGCTATTTAGACTGTTTACAACTTCATGTGTAATGAAGGGAGAGGGGGAGGGGGCAGGGGGCACAAGTCTCCCCTCCTCCTTGAACAGAAGCAAAACAATTCTCAGTTGTGTACTGAATGACCCAGTCTATGAATTAAAAGAAGATTAATTTGTAGAATACCTTCTTCACCAGCAGAAACACTTCACTGCACCTTTGTCAATGCCTCTTGCAGTCTTAATTTGAACTTAAACACCTAATCCCCACTATGGGTTACCCTTATGCAATTAATTTAGCCCTCCTGCTAAGGTCTGTAACTTATTGAAAGTCAGAAACATATTAATTACCTTAACCATTATATTCTTCAATGAAGAAAAAACCAGTTCTTTAATCATGAGTAATAACATATCTTTAGCACTGCTCACTTCAAGTGTACATTTTTGAAGTTAATTTGCTAGCTTTTAATTAACCTGTACTAACATCCAATTTTAAAAATTCTGAAATGAAATGAAACCTGATAAACAGCCTTCTGAACCAATTTTCAGCAGGCTTCTCATCTTATATTGCAGGCGTTTCCTGAAATTTTTCCTCAAGGACCTCCGAAAGGAACCCTGTACCACATACATGCAAACTAGTGTGCAAACTTGTGCTTCAAATTCATGGTGCACTTGTGACATCCAGTATTGTTTCACCATTCTTCCATATAAGCCGGGGGAATCTTGTGCCCCCTGCCCCCTTCCAACTTCTACACATGCCACTGCTGGCAGATGATAAATAACACTGAGGGAATTTCCCACACAAGATTTTTAAACTTGAGGGATTGTTCAGGAAATGCTGGAATAGCATAATCCTGCTGCCTATAGAACACTTATAAAGACAAGTACCTCTCAGGCTTGTAAGGTGTACTTTTGAAATGGGGTCAACTGTTATTCACTGTCAAGGGATGTTTTACGGGCAGATGCCCACTAGACTGAAGATTTACTAGACCAAAGATCTGCTTGACCAAAAAGCTTCTTTGAATTAGAGGTAGGAAGAGGATCGATTCAGGTTAGAGAACAGAATTAGGTTTAGGATAAAGATAAGGGATAGCCTCAGGTAGGATTAGGGTTTGAGTCATGATTAGGATAAGGGTTACGATTGTGTCACAGTAAGAATCTTCAGTCTAACAAACCATCGATCTAGCGAACCTTCCACCCAGTGAACCCTACCCATAGGGTTCCACATTACCCCTGATTGTATTTTAAAGCTACAATGAAACCTGTTGAAGGGTGTACCAAAGTAAGAATACAGCTATCTAATACCCCAAAAGGTCGACACTGTTTGAATAACTGTATTTGCAAACACACAGCACTAAAGGTACTGGCCCCACATCTTACTATGTGCTCACAATGCCTGTGCTGAAGTGTTGTATTCTTTGCGTACCCTGAAAAACACTGGCAAACTCACATGCAAACATCTACTTGATTTTTTAGAAATGTAACTTCATCACACAATCATTGCAATTAATACATTTTTTTAACTCTATTTACTTGTATTCCTTGGTCAACCCCAGAGTGTAAAGTATATAAACCATGCTGTACAATACAGAAACACACAGTAGTATTAGGACCCCTTTTAAGGTGTAGGTATGAATCCTATTGCCTATATTTGAAAGCTACAATGATAACCTACTGAAGGGTGTACCAAAGTAAGAACAAAGTTGTTTGACACAGTAGCTGGCCAACACTTTGATTTATTCAGAAACACACAGCAGTGAAGGTACCGGGCCCATCTTTTAACGTATGTGTACGATGCCTGTGATAAAGTACTTCATTCTTGGTATATCTTGCAAAGCACTGAACAATTAACATGCACACATATGTTTGATTTATCAGTGATTAAACCAAGTCAATTACAATTAGTTCTTTTTTGTATGTACTCTATTAAGGTTTATTTGTATGCAATCTCCAGTGTGTATATATACTGAACACCATGCTCCTTACAGTAACACACACTAGTATTAGGACTGGTTCCCTTATCAAGGTGTATAGTACCAAATAGTTGATATTATTATTCACTGTCAACAGAGATAGATTTATGAGATAATTGTGAGGGTTTCACACTATTGTGCAAGAGCTCCAATTTTATAAAACCAACTATTGAAGGGTGTACCAGAAGATTAATAAAGTTATATCTAACACCCAAATAACTGCATGGTCAGCACTGTTAGAGCCGTACAGAAACACACAGCAGTGAAGGTACTGGTCCAACCTTTTACTGTGTGCTTACGATGCCAGTGCTCAGGTGTTTTACACAGGGCTTTAGCCAGGATTGTGAGCTCAGGGAGTCCAAACAGGCAATACTAGTGAAAATCTTGCATTAAAATGAACTACACATATGAGGCAATCTAGGATTCAGGGAGTCCAAATGACTCCTGGACTGCTCTCTGGCTAAAGCCTTGGTTTTACAGATCATTCTTAGTATCTTGAAAAAAGACTGAACAATTCACATGAACACATCTGCTGCATTTTGATGTAATTTCAACCCAACTTCATTGCAAAATTTTAGGTTTTTGATCTATTTAGTTGGATTCCTTTGTAAATAGTCTAGCGGCGAATTTGAAAAAGAGCTCTAAAAATTGACTTACCCGGTACCGATTTGTAAAATATAGCGACTATGCTAAAACTATTGTTTATAACGTAACTTTAAATTTTAGGTTGGTTGTCACTTTTTAAAAGTTCCCGAACATGCAAATTTTCAAGGTCAAAGGTCAAAAAGGTCAATTTTTTAAAATTTTAGTATTTTTAACACACTTTAATATAACGAGGCTTATAAAATGATGTGAGTCAAAATGAACAATTTATACAGTCCTAAAGTGCTCAAAATGTAATGAAAATAAAAGAATTATAAACTGTTTATAGAGTGTTTTCTTAGCCTTAACAAAGAAATTTGAATAAAGGACTTAGACACATTGAACAGTCTGTTTTCAACACCTTTCAATTTCAATTCTGGACCACTGGTGAAGAGTAAGAAGAAAAACGTCCAGAACAGTGTTGGCGCCAGGTGGGGGGGGGCAGGGGGCCATAGCCCCCGTCGGGGGAGGCTGCCCCCGTCGGGGAAATTTTCCGGTTTCGGGAAGGTACTATGTATACGATAAAATATGTAGTCCCTGACAACGGGCAGTCGCTCCAACGACTTACTTAATTTTGGTCTAAATTTGGGCAAATTCTTTAATAAAATCCCCAGATTTTCCAATTTTCTTCGTAAAAACCCAATTTTTTTCAAATTTTTCGTGGTAAAAGCCCAATTTTTTCAATTTTTTCCATTAAGAGTTTGAAATTTTCGGCGCTCTTCGCGCGCCAAAATTTTACTTCAAACATCGTTTCGGCACTACATCGCCCTCACCGAGGCTTCGGGTTGCTGGCCCCTCGTCGGGGAGCTTGGTCCCGTCGGGCAATCCTGGCGCCACCCCTGGTCCAGATATAATCCCACGCGTTCTGTAAACTGTGGACGAGTGATGTTTAAAATACAACCTTTGAATGTTTGTTTAGTTTTCGAACATAGTTTTAAGGTCAAGAGTCATTAAAGGTCGCACCTTTTAAACTCGATCTGCATTTTACGTTTTTCCCCATAAAGACCCTTCACAAAATCATGTGACTTCAAACAACATTTATTCAGATGTCTTAAAGCAACTTTGTCAGGGGTGAGGCCAGGTGGGATGAGGAGGCCATGTCCCCTTCGAGAAAGGTTGAGGCCCTCGTCGGGAAAATTTTCTAATCTTTTTTTTTAGGGAGAATGAGTGCCTTGTGCGATGAAGTTTCTAATCTCCGACAGCGACTGGTCGTCCCAACTGTTTAGTTGGGTCACGGTACTCTCAAAGAGGGCTATTTTTCAAAATAAATTGCAAACCTAACCTTTTGCATTTACAATATAAAACCAAATTTTTAAATTAATTTACTTCAATAAAAACACCAAATTATTGAAATTTCTCCACTAAAAGCCCCAAATTTGTGCCGCCCCAATAGCGCCGAAATGTTTATTCACCATCCTTCCATGCAGTAATCCGTCGCTTTTGTCCTGGTTTTGGACCATGGCTTCCGCCCCTACCAATGTTGAGAACTTGCAATCCTTAAAATTAAGTGGGATATAATAAAAATATTTATAGGCCTACCATGAAATGTAGGCTATTTTCGTAGCTGTATCAGAGAAATTTGAATTTTTGTTTCGGTTGTTAGGATGTGTGGAACCATTGCATTGTTTATATTAAATGTGCGAAATCACATAGCCTAACTAAATTAATTGACTTAATTATTTATTAAATACATTACGGTGTTTCTGTCATTGCAATAACTATTTGCCAACATGAACTAGATCAGCTTAAAGGGGTATGTTGTAGCAATATCCCATGCAAAAAAGTAGATATTTGTTTAAATGTTTTCGGACGTGATGGTAAATTTTAGTAAGGCAGAAAGCGTCTTTGCTCGGGATGGCATACAACTAATACACTGTACCACTACAAACTGACAAAGTACGCTTTTGCTTTGTTTCAACACACATTCTTCTGCTATCTTTTTATGAGAGGGAGTTGGAACATAGTCGCAATGGAACTTGGTCAGCCGGACTTTGGAAAAAAATCCTATTTCTCTGGCACATTTTGTGAAAATCCGGCCATTGGTCGGATTATTACAGTTTGTCGGGCAAACGGCTTAGCCTCCTCCTACCCCTAGAAAGTGTCGCTTACACCCATCGTAATTGTTACATGAATTTAATTCATTTTGTTAACTGGTAAATAAACCTTTAATAATTTGTGGTTACATAGCAATATAATTATGAGTTGTTTCCCTGTATTGGAAAGCCAGTGAATGATTCTTGCACCGATCTATGTTGTTTTCAAGTCTGGACATGGAAATGGCACATATCCATAGCAAGACTTGATTTTACTTGCAAAAAGAAAATCCTTTAAATAAAATAATTCGCAGTTCTCAAAAAATGATTATGTTGAGATGAATTCAATGAAGCTTGTAGAGGGGCTTTTAATACGGTACAAATTCATATATGATCTAGCTTTCATTTTGGTAAAGTTATAAAGAGAGTGTTTAGTAATCACAATTAGGAATTACGTGTTTAAAATTGCAGCCACATCTAGCATCGTGAGGCGGATATTTAGAAAACACGTTCCTTTCTAAGGACTGATCATGCTTTTTTCTAGCACAATATACGTTTTTGTCGACGAATGATTGGAGGTAAGAAGTATTCAGCAAACTCGAGGGTTTTTGCCACCATATTATTCTTTTAGCCTAGCAACAAACACATAAATTGGTTGGTTAAATCACGGGTCAACCAGATTCAGATACAGCCTGAATGCAACCATGTGTTGACCACTCTGTTCGAAAATACAGGTCCATAACTTAAAAGCAGTGGAGGGACCCACAAAAATTAACGCCTGGGAGAAATTGTAGGAACAAAAATTACCTTTGCCTTTTATGTTAACACATTTCGTGCCTTGAAAATGATTTTCCCTCTTACAGTCTGGGAACTTTCTCGTCCTCTTTAGCACGTTGTCTGGCTATGGGTATGGATGAACCTGGCTGTAAGAGGGTTTGGTGATTTGAATTTTCATATGCAGATTATTGAAGGCAGTTTCAATTGACAGGATACTCAAAATGCTTCTTTTTTATGAAAAGCAAAGAATTTGTTAATTGTTTACTGCTTTGACCCATATAGGACAAGATTTTAGTGACACATTTTGAAGGTGGAGCATTGTATTTTATTACTCTCACATCTGATATAGGATCCGCAATTTTTATAATGAAAAAAATTTAGCTGTTCATCACTACTTTTTCCTACTTACAAAGTGCATTCCGGCGTTTGTAATGACCATTCTGATTTTTCGCCTTCAGAAGCACAACATGAAAACTGCCAGATGTATATTTTCCAACGCCATAAGGCCTTCTAATAAAAGTATAGTCAGAAACGTCGTCTATATGAGAAATCTTAATTTGTTACCACAAATGATAACTTGAAAACACTGAAGCGAAACACCGTTGCCACATTTTTGCGTTAAACTTTCCAGATATGGTTTATAAATTTGACTAGTCTTCACATAGCTGACGGGGTTTTTTGTTTAGCCTTTCGCTACGGTTACCCAGTGTGTCAGAAGTTAAAGAGAGCCACTATGCAGGCAAACATTCGACAGATCAATTTTATTCAAGAAGAGCATTATATTGCAATGTAGAACTTCTAACGATGCATAGGCGTAGGAAGCTTTTCGCGACTGGGGGGGGGGGGGGGGTTTTTAGAACAAAATCAAGGAAATTCTAAAGAATTTACCTTAAAAAATCAACAGCTGTAGCGGACAAAGCATTAATTTCAGATTCTGACTCAAACACCTCAAGATAGTCAGGCCCTGTCCAACCATCAAAGAGTAATTAATCTTAAAGTTAAACAAGCAAGAAGAAATTAAAACCTTCAATCTGGCATTTCTGAGTTTTATGCATCAATTACTACTAGAGTCACACATACAGTATGCCTCCAATCAAGACAAGATGTTCCTGTCACTTATTTGCTAACATAAAAAGACAGTTCACTAGAATATCAGAATTTCTTAAAAGCATTGTGCTGGTCAGGGCCATTCTTTGAAAAGTGAACCAATTTCTGTAAAAATGAAGTTTGTTTCCGCAGAACTGTACCTGTATGTTGATAAACACCATTATCCATAGTTACCAGAATCATAATTATTTTTTGGGAATCAACCTGTTTTTATGCTAATTTGCATAAATTTACATAAAGCTGTTCAATAAGAAAAAATAACATGTTTTACCCTATTACAATAATGCCATTAAATTAAATCTTCCCTTCTGCATGAATTTAAGTTAATTGATTTTCTGTAATTATGAAGACCCACTGTGCATGTTTAACTAAAAAAGAAATCTTTGAAATTTACTAATTATGATATAATTAGCACAGAAAATTAACAAGGTCAGCATGTCACACACGTGACCGAAAACAAGAAAAAATAACCTAACATGAAAACTGTGGATTTCCTCTAGGTAGGCTTCCTTGTCAAAAGGTAGTTTTATTGTGTCCTACTCCTCACCAAATACGGGGGGTACCACTTCTCTTTTAATTAGTACACTTTAATTAATTAAATGGTCACACACGTGACCACTTGGTCACGTGTGTGACATCCTTGGGTTACGTGTGTGACTAAGCTGCATGCAATTTAAGTTGGTTTGTAAATTACCCTTTTATTTTGCCCTACCAAATGAGTTCTTCTTTAGAATTATTTTCCAGGAATTTGATCTTGGATGTGATTTCTTTATTGAGTGGATTAAGAAATTAGTTAAAAAACAGAAATTATACTAAATTCACAGGACCATGTGTCGACTTTTCTCAACCTGAGATTTGTAAATAATAAAAATATTCTGAGAATTGCTTTGAGTTCTGTAGCTATGAGTACTGTAGCTCAAACTTCAGTGTGATTGTTTTGGCCCTACTGACTTTGCTTTAAAAAGCCTGTGAGCTACTGGCAGTGCTTCCACTTGTCCCAAAATCAGCCAAAATTTGGATTTTTTTTACAATTTTTGACAGTTTCAGGAAACATTTTGGAAATATGGGTAATAATGAAGAACGGATCATGTACAGTACCCTACATTTTAATAGTCCAAAAATCATTGAACCAGTCAATTTCAGAAAATAGTCACTTGATTTCAGGAAATTTATTTATGCCATGGAAAAGTGGGAGATTCATTTCTATAATGTTAAAACACTGGCTACTGAGGAATGCACTATTGATCATGCTGTTCTGCAATCACTCTTCACAGTTGAGTACGTTTTTTATTCATAATCAAGGTAGATGCATTTTTCCTGTCACAAGGACAAATAGTGGCCTGCTCAGTATTATAGGTTGTAGTAAGAAAAGAATTAAATATGGAATTAATTCTAAGATGCATCTGTAGGAAGTCAATAGTGAGTGGTCCTGTGATCCAGCATAACACAGCAATGAGATCCAGTGTGCCTTCTGGTCACGTGATTCTGTCACACTTTTTACCACTGCTATTTTCAGTGGTGGTAAGTGTGAAGCACATTTCAGAGAAAAAGGCAAGGACTGGGTGTACAACTTTGCTAAGTAGACAGTTTTGCTGCAGAAGGCCCCAATGACTCTATCATTTTTTTCACTGATGGTCCATTTTTTAAGAATAAGTTCAAAGCCAAACTCTTACTTATTTTGGCTCAAGAATATGGCAAAATGTTTGAGTGGCAATACTTTGCCACATCTCATGTTAAAGGGGTAGCCAGTGGTGTAGGTGATGCTGCAAAGTCCCCTGTCTGGCATACAGGGTGATGAGAAAGGGACAGGATGCTCTAGTTGCACAAAATTCAAAGAATTTTCCAAATGTAGCCACTGCATACACTGATGCCAAATGTTGGGGTCACACATATTTCAGGAGAAGACATCCAAATGTTTGGTTCACACATATTTCAGAAAAGGATATCAAATCATTCAACAGATTAGGCACAACCACAGGAGCATTTACTTCCTGCCCCTGGTGCAAGCAATGTGCTTGTCATTTGGCTTTCCCATCTGGCATCTTAAAGCTTTCGCACACAAGTGGGGTAGCTGAGGCAGACTTCTCCATCAAGTACTTTGAGAACATGAAGGAGGTGGTTGGGGACTGGGTTGTGGTCCTGTTATGTATGACCAACAACAATTCCCATGAGAGGTTTTGAGGGTAGTTTGAGATGAAACAGAAATAAAAGTAATGCATAAGTCTGGAAACTTTTGGAAGTTGCCACCATATGCCAGATGTCTTGTTTTATACAGTAAAAGAAGTCAAGTTATGAAGAGAATCAGAGCACCCCAAGTTGCAAGATCTAGAGGACAGTTCAAATTTGATAGAATTTAGTGGAAACGGACAGAAATGTCCTGTTATCATTAACAATATGACTGTTTGAGTGAATTTTTATGTGCCCCTTGGAAGGTCTTGCACCTGCTAAATATTCTGGATGGTTTGCTGTTCAAACTTTTGCAATCACATTATGATATCTAATTTTTATTACTCAATGCCTTTGTTATTCATTCTTCATTATCCCATTCTTTACATCTCATCCAGTTGAAAGAGAATATTTTAACACAGTATGCAGGATTAGTAATGTTGTCCATGGCCAGCAGACCATTCCTCAAAAAGAAACTTTTATGTACATGCGACATGCATGTCACACACGTGACCAGCCAAATGTCACACACGTGACCACACTTTTTTCATGAAGTGGTAGGTTAAACCTTACTTGTATGAACTGCATTCTTTTTATTGCTACTCTCCTACCACTCACATTATGGTGCATACTTAGTAAGAAAATGAGGACTGTAGCTTTTCAAACTTCACAGGAATTGTAAGCTGAAGTTTAGTTTCAGAAAACTTGCTTTTGTGTGAAGTCACACACGTGACCGAAGATTATCTGACCTTTGACCCTACATGCAAATTAGAATTTTAATTAATAAAAATACCTATGAGTCATAATGTCATTTGCTGTTCTTGTAAACACTGTATATCAGGTAACATCATTTGCTTTTAGAGAAACATCAGGTAGAAGTATGATGTGTGCCGTATTTTGGTCACACACGTGACCGAGAATGGTATTTTTGTCCCTATTCCGTTCAAAATAAAAACACCTTAAAAAGTTTTGATAAACTGTGCATATCTGATGTATAACATAAATAGAAGTACTGTATAGAAGGGGTACTTTGAGTGGATAAATTTAATGATACTTTAACATGTCAACAATCTGTGATTAGAATGTAAGCATCAACTGCACTGCAGTTTCAGCATGCTACAGGGTCCTCCATCATTTTTTTTTTCTACAAAATGGAAGGAGAGAATGACTTGGGCAATACTCTCAATCAAAATGTTGTCAGAAAGGGCAATATTACTTAAGTAATAATTCTTGACTTTGGTGAATAGCAAACTGCTCTTTACTCCACTGTGTTGTGTACTACAATGTTCCATTCAAAACACAGTTGCTAGGGACTGTTCTTTCCCAAAGAACCAAAGTACAGGAGTAAAAAGACCCGTTGGTGAGTATTTCAAAAAAGTTTCATTGATTTTTCTGCATCTTTTCTGTATTTTTTACCATCAAAATGTTCATCAAGGGATCGAATCACAGTGCTATAAATGACTTACGTTACTCGATCAACTCATGGTATCACCAATCTAAATACTTTTACTGCAACAAACACTTCATTCCACCAAATTTGGAAGTAAATGTAATTTCTGTAACAAAATATTAAAAAAAAAAACACTTTAGTAGTAGGAGAGGAAACAATTGCCACAATGTTACTAATACCAACCTCCAATTTTCTTATTCCATTCTTTTTAATATCTTTGACCCAGCCTGAATTAAATGAAAAATGCAAAAACAAAAAGACTTAAATTTTATGCAGCCACACCAATCTATTACTTTGAAGTCTCTTTTTGGGAAAGCAAAATTTACACTCTTGAAAATCTATTCGCTGGTTTTTTCTTGTTCTTTTCTTCTAAATTTTGTTAGAACCAAGTTTTGCAGTTTTTTAACTAAGATAAAACAATTCTTTGTCAAGCATACCCGCTAGTCCTTTTGTGACCATGCAATGCATTTCCAATTCAAACTTTTATACCTACCCAAGGCATTTAGAAATCGATCTTTCAATGTAAGGATTAATGAAGTAAAAACCAAATGAAGCCTTTGTATGAAATCAGAAACAAATTTACAACAAGCACATATTACTTCTTTCACTCAAATGTTACACTGCCTATTTTGTAGGAATTTTTCTGTCTAAACCTCATACCAATAATTAATATGCATGATACAGGTACTGTACGGTACCAGGCTTGTTCAGGTTACCTGACTCAGAGTTGCAACTCCTGACTGAGAGTCAAGCAGCAACTCCACTTTCCTTCTTCAACTTCTAAGGAAACCTCAATACTATCAAAAATATGGACTAAAAAATCACATTCTGTAATTAACATTTGCCTTATTTCACAGTTTTTAATGGAGTATTATCACAAAACTGGCTCTTTTAAGCTTTTTCTTTAGACAGTACCAAGTTTTCTTTTTAGTTGGCCACTATGATTCTCCCATATTGTCAGTTTGGCACCTCAGCCTTTTGAGAGACCTGAAGTGTAGGCCTACTGGTGTTTTAATACTCATTGGAAGACTAGTCGTGGACAGTTTATACATGCTAATCGAGGTATGGGTCCCTGCTTCAGTTGTCACATCAATTGTAGGAATAGTGACTTCCTTCAGAGTCACCACTAATAGGAAGGCAGATACCCAACTCCAAAAATTTTGGAGTTGCCCAAGCCTAACTGGTAAAACTAGCATTAGGTTGCCACCTAACCCTGTACTTTATCAGTATTTCTAATCAAACTTTATGCCATTACATACAACTGTAAACACACATCACACATCCTTTTAAATGCCAAGTTTATGATTCCCCTTGAAGCATCATGACCAACAATCAAAAAAAAAAAAAAAAAGTTTTCAACTGTTACTTCAAAAAAGTACCTTTATCAATATCATGTCCTCCATTGATAGCAAATTCGCCAGCAAATTTTCTTACAATCTGCAGTTTAACTGGAGACACTGTACTAAATTTTGCATCAAATATTTTCGCAACATCATAGCCATGGCCATTCCACTGAAAGAAAATGAGAACACAGTTAAGGAAACTTCCACTTACTTAAAAGCTAGGATATAATAACTGGAGGCATTCTTAAGTTACTTCAAGGCATTGCTTCCCAACCATTTTCGTTTTCAACCCATGCTTTGGTTTGCAACAATTGCAAAGACCTGGTAATAACGTGTAACAGGCTCTACTATAAGACTCTTAGAGGAGTGCCAGCATCAGTTGGTGCATTGTGTACCAAGAAATGTTTTGTCAAAATGCCTCCCAGATTGCTGGAAATGGCACTCCCCAAACCTTGTTATTTACACCCAACTAGCCATTCTTTCATTTAAGATCTCATGTTGTAGAAATTTGCACTTCAAAGAAAGGAAACTTGGAAAATTCCACTCTCAGTGTCATGGAACATGCCGCTGTAGGGCACTTTGCTTGTTCTCTTTCACTTCATGTCATTTCTGCTAAATTCAAGTGAAATTGGAAAACATCTGGCCATTTAACATTTATTGCTTGGATAACATCCAATTACAGTACTTTAAAGGGTCAAAACTGGTAATCTATATATGGTACTGAATATTGCAGGGCTCAAAATAAGTGGCAGCACAAATAGCCATGGCTATTGGGCCCTTGCAAATGGTTAGGGTGCCCCTCAGAAATGTTCTTTGAAATAACATAGACCTATGGCCAATTTGCTCATTTTGGCTGTGCCCTTTTTAAGCTTATTTCAAGCCCTGATTCCGGTTCGTCATTTTGTAAAATGGTACATGAATGGGAGATATTTTACCATTAAAATTAGATAAAGGCAAAAAAGACAAAAAAAAAAAACAAATTTAAACTTGAGAATAAGTCACTCAATGACAGGATAATTGTAACTCAAACTTTCTAGAACTCTGATATGGATGTCCTGTAGGTACACAGTGACCAGACAGCATTTCATGAAATTGTGATTATTGATGGAGAAACATATTTAAATCAACTATTCATTTACATCTTGAACAAACATCACAATACTGT
>JAIZAY010001370.1:0-15691 GCA_029531755.1 Holothuria leucospilota | reverse complement strand
TATATGTAGTACTTATGCTTACTATATAGAAACGTACAGCATGTTAATTCACATTACAATCTTTTATCGAAGCACCATGCATTGACTTGCGATCCCAAAATTGTTTGTTCAGCTTGACCCTACGGAATATGACGATGCTGTGTGTCAGAAGCCTGGGAGATCCGCTTCGCAGGCTAATTCAACGACCAGCCTTCAAAATTTCCCCATACATACGGTGTGGGAAATCACTGGCTTCGAAGTGAATTTTCTCATATGCTGTGTACTGTACTGTGGGTACTTCTGTTACCTGTGCATATGTTGTTATCACATATACGAACGTTGGTTCGTTGCATGTGCCGAAGCAGTGCACATGACTTTGGCAGGCTCCACTTTAAACAATGGGGGTACACAAAGAAAATGAGGAAATATTTCGCTAAGACTTTGCTCTTTTTGAGATACGTTTTGATGCAAAAAATTGCAAATAGACTAAATAGCAACAAAAAATTATTGGCAACGTAAAGGTACGAATCGTTTGAATGTTTAAGGGTTAACCAGGATAGAATGTATTTATTTTCTATTTTATGTGGTAATTGCACATGGTGCAAAGATGCCTCTTGAAAGAACGCATTTGATGCTTACAGATAAAGTAAATTTTGTTTCCAGAAAGTATCTACGAAGTTTTTGCGATTGATTTGAGACAAAAAAAAAAAAAAACAAGAGCCCAATGGGCACTGTGGTTCCTTGCTGAATGTAATGAAACTGAGCCAACTACTGTACTGAATGAACCAGTATTTCTGTTGATTCACAAAATCTGCTCTGTAGACAATGCACATCTTGTGTTAACACATTCAAGCATAAATAAATTGTTCTGAAGAAATACAGCCTACAGGCACTTCAGGGGATATCAAAACAGACAGGATACAGTTACAATTTGTTTTATTCAATTAAGCAATCACAATTCATGCACGCTCAGTGGTATCTGATCCAAATGATCAGTAACTTGGTTCTCTTTATAAAACTAAAAACCCATAGTAGCATTTAATTAACCAATTCCAATTTCCAATTCCTGCAAGCTCACATGTCCTAATCTAAGGACAAATGTTGTCTGTCTAGTGAACTTTCACAACAGTCCTCTGCTTTGTGGGCAGAGAATCTTCTGCAATATTAAAAAGCAGTATTTGATGCATGTTTTCATAATGGCAGAATTATGGATTAAAATCGTAATACTATAATTTCAATTAAAATTGAGATACTTGGCATCTCTGAAAGATGTCCCACATCTTTCAGTCATTGGGTGAATGTGATCTTAATGTGCGGGAATGATACAGTTTTGTGCTTATATTTTTTACTTGAGGAATTCTTGGGAATTTGCTTTTTGGCATCTGGTGATTTTCAACTCTGACATCCAACAAAACTCATACGGGTTTTCTGCTAGATTTAATGCAACACCTCAAAGCAAAGATCTATTCAAGCTTCCTACACTGAGATATAGAGTTGAAAAGGTTTGCAAAGTTTGACCTCCAGTGACCCCAGATGACCTTTGGTCTCCACCAAAATATTATCCAAACCAAAATGCATCCACTAAGTGTGAAAATTATCCAAGCTTCCTACCTAGAGATATTGTGCTAACAACAAGGTTATCAGTTTTTGACCCTCGGTGACCCCAGATGACCTTTGACCTCCACCCAAAACTGTATGGCACAGCTTCTCACTATGGTGTATCTATGTACTAAGTATGAAATCTATCCAAGATTTGTTCCTTGAGATATTGCATTAACAAGGTTTTCAGTATTTGACTCTCAGTGACCCCAAATGACCTTTGACCTCCACCAAAAATTAAAGGATTTATCTTCTCACCATAAGTCATCCACATACCAAGTATGAAATCTATCCAAGCTTCCTAACTTGAGATATTGTTTTAACAACAAGTTTTCAGTATTTGACTGCTGGTGACCCCAGATGATCTTTGACCTCCACCAAAAGCTACAGCATTCATCTTCTCACCATAATGTATCTACATACCAAGTATGAAATTTATCCAAGCTTCCTACCTTGAGATATCGTGCAAACAAGGTTTTCGGTCTTTGACCCCTGGTGACCCCACATGACCTTTGACCTCCACCAAAAACAATAGGGCACACCTTCTTACTATGACAGATCCATATACCAAGTTTCGGTTTAGTCCAACTTTCCCTTGTTGAGTTACAGCGTACCGAAGCAAGTGTCACACACACACACACACACACACGCACACACACACATACACACACACACACGCCAAGCTGACTACATAGGTTCCTTTTGCTAACGCAAGGAACCAAAAATGGGGTTGGAAGATGTGCATAGCATATGGAGACATAACTGTATTACTAAATTTACTTCTTTAGATAATGGAAGCATGTCCGAGTCTTAATGTAAGTGATAAGTGAAATCTATAGTCATATAATTCTCTGGCCAATTCAGATATAAATTTGTGTATACAGGGTTCCTGCACCTTATGCAAAATAAAATTCCATGACTTTTCCATGACTTTTTCATGACCTTTCAAGACTATTTCATGACCAAACTGCAAAAACACTTACCATTTATTTTATTGGAGAACAAACAAAATTGATGCCCCATGCATGTAGTGAGTGTACAGTATCAAAGACAGAGAAGAGCAAACCATGCAATGTTTCATTCTTTAATCATAAGCAGATACACTTATATTATTGAACATTTTTTTACCCAATTTTACTTACTGTACTAAACAACTCTTCTTGCCATGGCAAAGTTCTATACCCAATGCATAATTTACTGTTGCATCTCTTTCAATTTTAAGGCAATATGCTTCTCAATGTCCATTAAGGCTTCACTCTTTTCTTTTGCATGCCGTCTCAAAGCATTTGACTTGGTAACAAGAGTCAGATCACAGGTGTGCTCAGCAGCTTCTGCCTTTTCATCTGCTTCTCTTTGAAGTTCTTTGATATCTGACTCCATTTGGGCCTTCCTCTTTTTGTACTGTTCCACTTCCCTCTGCAGTTCCTTCCTTTTCTCTCCTCTCTTAGTTTCCTGTTTTTTTGCTGCTTCTTCCTCCAGGTGCTGTCTATAGCGCTGTCTAGCATTTCTGGCATATGAAAGCAATTCTTTGCTAATGTTGACTTTGCATACACCTCCAACATTCTTCAGATGATCACTGATAAGTCGCCTAGCATTAAGTGAGTTTTCCTTCTGGTTTTCAACTGTAAGTTCTTTATTAACTGAGAAACCCCTCTCAACATCGGCTTGCCCATGTGACAATGACAGCATCATCTTTACCACTGCCCACAGCCTACTATATGATGTCTGCCCTTCTAACTTATAGTAGAAAGTGTCCAAGCGGTCAGTTTCACGACTGAAAGCTGCAAATGGAGTTGGAGATCCCTCCCTGCTACTGTTGTCAACTAGGGCTTGGAATTCTCTCAATACTCTGTCACAATCACGTGCATGAACATAGCCTGCATCTACCAACAACTGCAAGCATGTAGTTAATGTACTCTTAGAGTTCACTGGCTGAGAAGCAACACACTCAGGATTTAGCCAGGATGATGTGCGCACAATGGGATATTTAATAGGTGACTTTTCAAGGAGTTTCTTACATACACTACTGAGGAAGGTTTGACATTCCTGTTTAAACTTCAGAACTTCCCGGTCACTAATGGCCCCCCTTTTTTCAATTGTGACAATAAGTTCTTAGCAACAAATCCCACATCTACATTTGAAAGCTCTTTCAGGTTTTTCTTGTCCTCAACACTGATTTTACTCATTCTTAAGGCTGTTGTTACATCAGCCAATACTGTTTGTTTAACAAAACGCTGCATGAGGCTCTTCAATACACTATAGAGATCAGAAGCAAGAAAGGCCATCATAGGTGCATCAGTTTGATACTTTGCCAGAAAGGGTTCCAAATCACCTGCCACAGATATAAAGAATTCTCCTTTGGTAGGAAATAAGGGATCTGCAACTGCCTCACAAACTGTGTCATATGTCTTGCTTGTTGGTTTGGTGACTTTCTTTTGTTTTGTAGCCTCAATATATTTCTTTAACTGTGGCATAACCTCAAGAGCTCGTTGCATTACACATACATTTTCCAGCCATCTGTGCTTGCAAAACAATGATGGAAATTTTGATGAACCTGTGATGGATATGTAGTCTTCTGATCTGGCAGGGGAATCTTAAAACAAAGAGTGCATACTCTGTAAACTCTCTTCCAAGTTCCATCCACAAGCTTGACACCCACAGCGAAATGCATTATGCATTACATGCATGCCACAACTTCCAAGATTCAACAGTTTTTTCCCAATTTGCTGCTTTTTCACATCTTTGCACAACTGATCAAATACTTTCCAATTAACATTTGGCCCATCCATTGAAATTTGTGCCAAATTGGAAATGCCAAACTCTTGGATAATGGGTAACATTCTCTCATGAAGATTGTCTGCAGTAGCATGACCCAAGAATTCAGAACAAACATATCTTGTCTTAACTAACCCTTCATCCCAGAATCTAGCATGAACATCAAGTTGCTGCTTTTGTAAATGTTTGTTTAAACTTTCATCAAAGAGGAGGACATAACTACCAGCCATTTTTACTTTCTCTTTAAAGCAGTGATTTGAAGTAAGGACCCAAACCATAGGTTGACAAATAGGCTGTTTTGTTCTCCCCACACTTAAAGCGACTGGCAATCTCACTGTCGGGGAACATCAAAGCAAACAAATCAGAACTGTTCTCAGCAGAATGAAATGAATAATGTGATTCAACAACCTTAAGTGTCCACAACACCTCAGACTTAAGCACTGTATCAGTTGTGAAGTGAGAAGATATGTTTGCAGTTGTACTCGTGGATGGCACAGATTTTGATGGTGACACTGTTGATGTTGTAGGTACATCTTGTCTTTTGCTACTTGTGCTTGGTGTAAGATATAAAGCAATAGGTCTGGTTGAAGCATCAGAAGATGAGGATACCAGTTTTTGATGTTTGGAACTTTTCATGTGACTCTTCAGTCCTGCCTCGCCCATATTACTGATGTCAAAAGACTTCGCACATAAAGTGCATTTTGCTTTGGAAGGATCTACACATTTTTGCAAGCCACTGACTGTAGTGAGGTTTTGAGAATCACTCTTTGTTAAATGTGCTTTTTCCAGGCATTGTGTCTGTTAAAAAAAACAGAAAATTCATTTCTAAATATTGTGTGACTGGACAATGTTTTTTAACTACAAAATGACAGAGATTTCATGAAAAACCTGTAGGGTGGGGGTGAGCCCAGCCAAAGTAGGAAAGGCCTGAAGGTTTTAAGTGCAAATTATGTGTCTGTATACCCTATATCTTAACATTTATTTTGTTACGATTAACACCAGTTAATGCTGACTGCCACTGCGAAAATGGCACAGAATATTAGGCTCATGAAATAGCCTATGTATAAGGTTCAGTTTTAACCCCATAAAGTTAATTTACCTAAAATTTTTGCACTCTTCATCCTCCTGCACATGAATCATATTGAGACTGTTTTATATTGCAAAGTCTTTATATTCAGACAACTTACAGTTATTGGTAGGTTCCATGGTTAGGTTACCTGTGAGGTTAGGGTTACTTTAGCCTAATGAGTACCAATTGAAAGTTTGCCTATGCGTAGGCCTAGGCTTAGGATAGAAATAAGCACCACACAAAGGAACAACTTACAGGCTAAGATCAAACGATCGAAGTGAACCTCAAATGTTCAAAATGCCTAAAAAAATGCCTAACTTAGGCCTAGCTACTGATAACCTCTCATTTTCAGAACTGACTGCAATGTTCATTGATGAATTAGGCCTAGGCCTAATTGGAATAATTTTCTTTCTATTATTGACCCTTTTGAGGAACCATCTGCAATACTTTTTATTTTGACACCATAGGCCTAGGCCTGACAAGTTGCAGGTCTAGCCTAGCCTACCCTATGTAGCCTTAGGCCTAGTCTTTAGTAAGTGAACATGTACAGTAACGTTAGGCCTAGCCTATAGCCAGTCGCTGATAACTCCCTGAAAACGCGTAGGACTAACGTTAGGCCTCCTTTCCTTCCAACAACCCATTAAAAATCCGGACTCTTTGACAAGCACAATGTGGCCAAAATTTATTTTCTTATTGCGAATGTAACCTGACCAAAAGTCTTAATTTTTATCCAAGACTCCTCCTTTTTTACAATAATGCAGTTGTTTTTTTATAACTGTAAACTTTATACAAACGGCTGACTTCCCCGCTATTTCCAAGTTTCGTAACAGCTGTGTAGGCTACATATTGTAAGATCTCGATTAAGCAGCCGTATACTGAGACTAACATAGCCTAGGGCTAACGTTAGGGCCTAGGCTTCGTACTGTACAGTATAATGGGGCCTTTCCTACACGTTTCTATTGACTTGTTTCTACACTTCCGATAACAAAACTGAACTTGAAACACACGAAAATAACTTAACTTTTAATATTGTTTTAAATTACGTAAGTTAACTCTCACCTTGTTTAGGATACGATAACTCCACCACGTCTGGAAAGTGTTCGTTTGTGCAATTAAAATTTAGTTCGACCGCACTCACCGTCGTACCGCCGAACCGTGTGCTACAAATTACACTATACATGCCGCGCCGCTAGCAATTATTTTATTCCTAGGAGGCCTAGGGAATACTGATTTTTCAAAAAACTTTTTAATTTGTTTCTAAATTATACTTAGGATAAGAAACCGCGTTAAGATAACGTGGACAAAATATTTTTGACCTGTTTTCCATAAGCCGGTGTCAGGATTGCAAAAAAGGGGTCGGAAAGCTGTTATTTTGAAATTAGGTGTGGCTTACTTCCAAGAAGCTGATTCGTCCATTGGCATGAAACTTGCCTTAGCATCGTACGAAAAATAAAATCACGCGCCGGTGGAATGTGAACCAGTACGTACGTACGTACTTGTCTGAGTGTTACACCTAGTGAGGCACGTGCAAAGCTAAAGTAAGTGAAACACGTAAGCGGTACGCACGCATGTACGTACGGAGCCTAACGTTAGAGCTCTGTTCAGATACTAAAATATCGCATGAAGATGTACGCAGAAGTACTGTATAGTCTCCATAGCAAACATATACGAGATATGATCGATCCTTAATGGCGCAACGTTTGTGATAAAAAGTGTTAATTTTTAATTCGTAAAAACTAGCAGTCTGCTCTAAATTTCATGACTTTTCCATGACTTCTGCCATTTTTACAAAATTTCATGACTTCTCCAGGCCTGGAAAGTGAAAATCAAATTTCATGACTTTTCCATGACTTTTCCAGGCCGCGGGAACCCTGTGTATATCTCTGGCTCAAATTCATCCAGTCTTTGGTATTGAAAATTAAAAAAAAAAACAAATTCTGGGTTAAGAGAAAAGCTAAAACTCATGAGCTTTCTGGGGGCTTTGCCCCCTGTACCCCCACCAGGGACCCTTTGATGGGCTCATGGACCCCCGCTTCGCGCGGAAATTTTGCCCCGAGTGTTCCTCCCCCCTGCCCCTTTTTCACTGAAGCTAGGGGTCTGTGAAAGTGTTCATCCTTTTTCTTGTTTTTATTATGCAACAAGGTTTCTTTGCAGTTCAGTTTGTACAATACTGTTATGCTTTTAGCTAAGATAATTTTAAATGTAAATTTTATACTTACACAACTGCCCTCCTAAAATCTTGAGTGGGCAACTAATTGCCCGCCTTGAAGTGTAACAGCTAAAGCAAGGCGGGCAGTTGCTTGCCCTCCTGAAAAATTCTCATGACCAGCCCTGATTGCAATACAGGCCTACAGCTCAGGCTTTAACTTAGACCTAGGAGCATAGTGAAGAAACCTAATTAGGCCACCTTCAAATTTCGTGCACCTACAGTATCAAACCAATGATGCACGTCAATAAATGCTGTCACAATCAGCGTGTCAATTTCCAATGCATCACACTCCCTGGCAAATGTGCGTGAATCATCATATATTTTGAGCACACCCACGCAAAGACATGCAGCCTCAAATTTAATGTGCAAAGCCTACACTACACAGAGCGGTATACAGCTCTCTACACAAATTGACGGAATAATTTATCCGGTATCGCATCGCAATTTGCTACACAAGCTGGTCAAATTGCTACACATATATGCAAAAATGTGTAGCACTTTTTATGTGCATAACCACAGAGTTTTCAGTGACTTTACACTACAGAAGTAAAAAAATCTCAAAACTGCTTTGCAAAATTTGAATACTACATTATTCCCTGATAGAGTACATTTGTATAGTGTTGAGCCGATAACAGTCCTATCGGAAATTGCCGATAACTGATAAGTCAAAGTTAATGTTGGCACAATACCAATAACTAGGCTTTCACAATATTTCCAGAAAAGACAAACGATATAATCGGACCCCTAACAATCGTAATTCGATTATAATTGGTTTTTTGCCCACATACTTTACTTGCTTAAAGCAACCCATTGCACCGATTCCAGCTTCGCCAAACAGTGTGTACTGTATGTGACCTGTACATGAGCACCAAATCAGGGCCAGTCTAGCCATGCAAAGTGTCACAAATCCAGCTTATATTATCTTCTTTAGTTTAATGTGATTTTTTATGGCATTAACTGTTCCCCAAATTTGCTTGAGCTTCCACGATTTTTTCAATTATTTCACGATTACTTCGATTTTCACGATTATTTCGATTTTTTTCAATTTTTCAATTTTCTTCTCATGCAATAATCATACCTAATCGAAATCGGTTAAAACCGGTATCGATATAATAATCTGTTAACCATGAAAGCCTACCGATAACAATAAAAGCAAAAAGAATCTTCTGTTAACAGTGTTACCATTACAAAAGTATAATTTGGACACTACCTTGAAACCATCGACAACAATGTGTTTTCATTTGTTTGTCTCACAAAAATGTTACACTTTGTTTTCGTCAGAAACTGAACTAATCAAGAATACATTCGTCAAGAAATATACGTAGCACATGAACTTGTCTTTATTTGTTTCTCTTGCAACACCTTGCTGGCCAATGAGAAAGTGTAGACTACTCCAAACTTTCAAAACTAATACCCCCTCTACATGCCCTGCTAATATAATGGTATAGTCCTTAGGGCTGTGACCGTTTAGCGATTAATCGCTAAACGATCGCATGTGTAATAAACGTTTAGTACAAAGCTACCAGCGATTAATCACAAAACCCGTTTTTCCGTAGGAAATAAAAAAAAATCTGCAGTCATTACAGAAAATTAGATGTTCACTTTAACTCTTTTTGAAAAAGTGAAATACGGCATCAATGTTGAGCTTCTATGAGTATCCGTGTTTGAGGTTCACGGAAACTGTGTCCCCCGGACATTACTAACGTATTTCACATATTCATCATGTTCAAGAGCACGTTTAAAGTCTCTATGTTGATCATAGGTACTCGCGATTAATCGCTAAACGATCGCAAGATTTTGTGGTTAAACGTTTAGTAATTTTGCTAAATGTTCACAACCCTAATAGTCCTCATCTGTCCATACCCTTTATAGTAGATGACGTCAGAATATTCGCATACTGATTGGTCGGGATAGTCCACTTTGACTTTTAGGTATGTACCGTACATTTATTCCCCTCCTGCTGTTCGTGCACAAGGCTGATTGCGGTTAAGAAAGTGAGTGCTACTACTACTACAGTATATCCTGCATGGCTTGTGCCTTCGAGCATGTACAGGCTCTGTCCACAAGGGTTGCAGTACCAGGGCTCGAAATAACCAACGGCCGTGGCCGTTGGGCCCTTTCTGATGGCCGTGATGACCCTCAGTAAATGTCCATTGAGATAACATAGACCTACGGCCATTTTACTCATTTTGGCCTTGCCCTTTTTCAAGCTTATTTCGAGCCTGCAGTACACAGGAAATGATGGTTAATACAAGTTTACTGCAATGCAGGTGAGCTCTGGAATATTTTTACACTAGTGTAAGTGAAGGAATGATGAAAGGCCTGCTATCGGTTGCCATTATTGGAGATAGCAGTCATTTTTGCCGATACAGATATCTCACTGATAACGCCGTTATCGACTTATACTGATGCTACCAACCAATAATATGGCTCAACACTACATTTATCAGTCTAACATTTATAGGAAAGGTACTCTTACTACTCTATACACAAACTGTTGAAAACAGTACCCACTGGCCTTATTAGGTTTCTTCCGATCTTCCATTTAAAGGCAACAGGCATTCACCCCAAAATTTGCTTTGAAAAATCAGCAAACTCTTGCAAATCTCCTCTTAAGGCATTACAAGCACCTCCAATGACATTTTAACATAGGCCTAACTAAATTACAAACAACAGGTAAAGCAAGGAGAAATTCTCCTTGATTTTCACAATTCACTAACAAAAACATTGCCACATGATCAAAACAGGCCATTCATGAACTAGAGTGACGGTGCATACTAGACCTTGAACAGGACTCTACACTCTATTTTACTCCGTTCTTGTCCTGCCTACACTAAAAATCCTGCAGTTAAGGTTTGGGAGGAAAATTTATCAGAAACTGATCGTTCCTGAACTGTCAATTTTCTGCTTGTAAAACAATGCAAATCAGTTTATTATATGACACTGTAGAAAAATATGTATTCACATAGCTCACAGGTGTGTTCTGAGGCCAAAACTCGCAGAAGTCGCTTTGTTGTTAGTCAAAAAATGGCAGCCATATTGTCAGAATGGCTCATTGTAGCTCTTCCACATTTTGAAATCCAATTTGCTGAAATTAATTGCAGGATTTCCTGAAATTTTGTCACATTTTCTTGGTTTCAGATTTTGAAGTCAATATCTTCGGCTCTGTGGCAAAGGTATTTTCTCATATACAAATATTTTCTCCAAAGTTGACAAACGTGCATCTGTATGACATACTGTATTGCATGCTACCCTGGTTACAACTTTTTACACTCAAGTGGGTCATGAATGTGACTGCATGGGCACTCTAAAATCTTGTAACCAACTGAATGTTAAGGTCAGTTTTTACCTCCAAATTTCACCTTTTTGCTCCCCTCTATTTCAAGATAAACTGGACTGGTCAAGATGCAAAGACAAAGAACATTCATTCAAGTATGGTAATCATAGGTGAAACTTTGAGCCTGTGAAGAATGTCGGTCTACTGGTAGACTGGCTAACCACTGGAAATTTTATGTAGGATCTTGCCTAGGCAGGACAAGGACGGTGGTACGGAGTAGGTCACCGTTAACGTAGTACACTATCCTGTTCAAGGACTAGGGCATACCTGCTCTCATTGGGGTGACTGCACTTTCCCTTTAAGCTGGAAACTGCCAAAAGACTTGCTGGTACAGTTTTATAAAATAAGAACTTTCTTAGAGTGGCCTTGTTAGCCTTTAGGTTTCACCATCATATAGGCCTAAGCCTATTATAACCTCGGGCTCTAACGTCTATCGCTGTATCACCTTCAGTTGTCCTATGCCAAACTGTGAGACCTTACGCCTAGGCGAGACCGCCAAGCCCTACGGTCGAAGTCTTTCCTTCATTGTGCCAATGTAATAATTGGACATGCTCAAAAGTAACGAGCAGATGCTATCGTCTAATTTATTTCCTATGTCAATGTGGAATATAGGCCTAGCCTAGGCCTAGCTTATGTAGCCTAACATTAACCTAGCGCAGTATACAATGACAAATGGATGACAGACGGGAATCTGAAACAAATCAACACCAGCAATATTTGTGTCATATGAAATGATTACTACCCCGAGAAACACCATAATAAGTTTGTGTTGACCAAATTATCTTTCTCAAAATATGTGCAAAAGCTTGCGTTCTGATGGTGGGAATAAATGCTGGATTTTGAAGGATATTGTGAACGTAATTTTTTGCATGTATTACCAGAGATCGTACAGGGTTTCAAAAGGAGGATTAAAGTTGCCAGATACGTAACTACTGTATCATTTCGGCCATTAGAAGTACAGTCCTAATTCTTATGGAAACATTACATGATGAACAAATAATTACATTTTAATAGTTTTGAATTACAATTCATGTACTTAGGGGAACTTATTTAGAAAGGAAAATACTTAAACTCTGGAGGAAGCCTAACCTTGAAACACTTGTCGCCCAAAAGGAATCTGTTTGCTAACAGACATTTTAACGTTAAATCCCTCTTGAAACCATACTTGACCATTTGAAACTTTAACCATAATCGACCATTAAAAACTTGACAGTACATTTTACACTCCAGAAAAGTTGAGATTGAAATGTCCATCCTGTTTCGCTGTCTCGTTGTCAGTAGAAACAATTTAGTTTGGCAACAACGATTTCAAGTTGAGGGCGGGTGTAAACAAATAAAGTCTGCCAATTGACAGATGAAGGCATTTCCTCACAGGAGTACTGGGTAGGAGGATGTAAAATTGATCCAAGAAATGAGAGAGTACGCGAATTTCTATACACAATTGTAGTTTAAGTGATAACACAGACCCAAAATGGAGCGAACAGTCGTGCCTTGCCATAGGCCACTTGTAGACCTTGACTGCATGACCGCATGGACTGTTCTCGGCTGGGAGGGAGCTGAACGTTTTAGACCCCCGTCCTTGGGGATGTGTCTACAAGGGAAGGGATCTTTTTTACTATTTGGAGATGCTGGTAAAACTGGTCAAATCCGGTTGGGCTCATTTGAAACTCTATGAAGTGAATTGAGTCATTATGACACCTGGTCGTATGAGCCACGGTAGAGTGAAATTCCCCGCCTACGCGTACGTCCGGGAAATATTTAGTGGCATTACGTACCACCGCCTTGTCGTTTTTCTCTTCCCCTTGCGAATCTTCCAAACGTTGGATTGAAACATTCTCATCGGATCCATTTTGGATCTTTTCTGTGCAGAACGGGTTTATTACGGGTCATATTACGCGGCTGGGCCGCAAAATATGAATTGAATCGCGGGTGTGCATGTGTGAAAAGTGTCCGTTTTACACTCGGCGACTAGTACACGCAAATCGGGAGTATGAACGATTGAACTAGACCACCAATGGTGGAAACTTCGACTTCGGTGGATTCAGGATTTCAAGCACGGAAGGGACAGAGGGGACTAACTCCATAAGGGCAAATTCTACAGCTACGAGCACCAATTGTACGACTGGAAGCCTCGAAAGAGGGAATGGGGTGGTCTAAGGAAAAAACTTAAAATTTACTTATGCACTTGAAAAAAAGTAGTATTTCTGACATCTGGCAATAAAAATAAACACCGCATTGTCAAGCAGCTTTAGGACCGTCTGAAAAGTTGGTGTCGAAAAAGGGGCCCGCTACAGCCCGGAAAGCCCCCTCTGGATTTGCGTCTCAGTTTAAGTGCATTTTTGGTAAATAAACATATTGGAAGGTGATTGGACAACATCTGGACAATTCTAACTTCGTGACATTCGAAAACGGGACAATATATTCTCAAAGCGGAAACTTTTGCTTGGACAATCCACCCAATATACCTACATGTGAAAACACTATTTGTCAACAGACATTTCCTGCCCTTCAATGGCATCTCATTCAAGCCGATTTCTTAACAAGAGAAGGGTTCATCTTTGGGTACGTAGTGATTTTTCAGACAGTCCAAACCCTGGGTTTATTAAAAATATGTGTATCTTTTGTAATTCCTGATTCGATTGTATAAATTACACACTGAAAGAAAAATTACACGCAAATGTCGTAAAAATCCTATATTTTAAATCGATACAGCCAATATTCGAAAGGAAATTGAATCGGATATAGCAACCGGGGCAACGAAATAGCTCCCTTCATTATTGACTATTGCCATTGCCTACGTGGCAGGCTGCACCGCATATTCGTTGTTCAGTCATAATCATGTTTGGGAGGCCCCAAAGAGGATATGAGCAAACAGAGTACGCTTCGTGGGGTACTATTTTCAGCGTTCGAACAGGGAGCTGCTACTCTGTGGCAGCTCCCTGGTTCGAATTACCCTGTGCAGGGAGTTGTTATACAACTCCCTGCCTTGTGCAAACACTATAGGGAAATTGCAAACAATGCATAGCTTTGTGTAGCTTTGCTTTGTATGTAAACAGATAAACAGATGGATTACTCCAGCGAGTCCTGTGTTTTTATCATGGGTACATTGGCAGAGACGATGTTCATTTGGCCAATTCGTGGCAGAGACGATGTTCATTTGGCCAATTCGTGCGCAAAATATACAGCGAAACTGAATGCCAAATAATTTCACTTGGCGTGGTCTTGGCGGTCTTGGCTTCAAAACGCCAAACAAGTGTTTGTACTTAGCAGAATCGATTGCTTTGGACGAAAATAAGACAAATTCATTTCGGATTTTCTCCGATATACTTCCATTAAATGAAATGAAATTTGCAGATAAGATTACTGACAAGATTTTAGAGCAACTGGCACCAGTTATTTTTTTATTTTTGTTCCAATCAGGAATAAATCCTGCCAACGCGGAACGGTCAATTTTCAATCCAAAATTGCCCCCTAAAAATATCGTTTCTCGTGAAATCGATTATTCCTGAACAAGATATGAAAATGGGCGACCCATGAACAAGTGTGCAAACTTTCGGGCACAAATATCGAAATCCCTAGAGGAAGATAGGTTTTATGGCCAAACATTGAAAACAACCTCTAGAGACGTCATATAACCATCGATCAACACAAAATTTTAGCGGTAAAATTTACGTAACACGTTACACATCCTCTCTAAATTTCAGATCCATAGCTTACAAAACGGCTAAGAAAACGCAATTCAAAGACAAATCTCTAAACGCCTCGCCAAAAACGACTGTGGCGTCAAGGGTGGCGCCAGCGGGGGGGGGGGGGCAGGGGGGCCATGGCCCCCCCGTCGGGGAAGGCTGGCCCCCCCGGCGGGGAAATTTTTCAGTTTCGTCGGGGAGCTGTTTTGTATACGATAAAATATGTAGTCCGCAAAAAAGCAAGCTCAACTGCCCCAAAAAAACACCCAACCCCACACACCCACGAAACCCGAACAACGCCAGTCGCCCGCGACAATTGCTTAATTTTGGTCTAAATTAGGGCAAATTCTTCAATAAAAACCCCAAATTTTCCAATTTTCTTCTTCAAAGCCCCATTTTTTTTTTTCAAATTTTTCATGGAAAATGCCGGCAATTTTTTCAAATTTTCTCCAAAAAGAGCCCAAAATTTTCGGCGCGCTTCGCGCGCCAAAAATTTTCCTTCAAACATCGTTTCGGCACTTTATTCCCTTCGTTGAGACTATGGGTTGCTGGCCCCCCCCGTCGGGGAGCTTGGCCCCCATGTCGGGGAAATCCTGGCGCCACCCCTGTGTGGCGTTCGCAATACTTCGACTAGAAAAAACTCTGCGCCGACTACACTCGGCGAGTGTGCGGCGAGCCTTATTTTTTTCCCCACGAGGTTATGGGCAAATTTGATTTTCAAAATTTTTCAATTTTTCACTATTTTCAATGGTCGGTGTAAGGACTGTGTACAGAGAGCTGTAGGCGAACGACCACAGTCCTTTACTGAGGACTAGATTTGCCCATAACCTCGTGGGAAAAAATTGCGCGTGCGGCTAGTGAGGTCGGCGGAGAAGTATGAACCTTGCATACTGTACAGAGAAAACGCAAATCGATTTCTCTGTACTCCTAGCGGAAGATGTGAACAGAGAAATCCAAATAACAGAGGGGTACTTCAAGAACGTTTCATTATAACATGAATAGTATTGCATATCCTCAAAATAAATGGACTATGTCTC
>JAIZAY010000801.1:0-29448 GCA_029531755.1 Holothuria leucospilota | reverse complement strand
GGTTTTTGGCTCCTTAACGTATATCCAACAATGATCCAACACTGGCCCAACGTTTGGGGCCAACGGAAGCAGAACATTGACCCAACGTTGGACCCACGTTGAAACAGTACATTGGAACCACATTGTGCCCCAATGATCGGCTTAATGTTGGCATGGTGTTGGATAAAACGTTGGACTAAGATCTATTAACTGTAGGAGCATGCACTGACTGTTGGGGACCGCTGTGCATATGGTGACATAGCTATTTAAGTTCAAAAGCATTAAAAGAGTTCACTCATTCTTAATGCTTAAATACAAATTTCATTCAAGTAGAAGATAAAGGATGACAAAGTAATGTCTGCATGATTAATTGCTGATTGCTTAAGTTATGTTGCTTCTCTTAAAAATAACTATAGCAGCCCTACAACTGACATCCACTTTGCTGAGAAAAGATGAACATATAGTCCTTTTCTTTGTATTAGCAGTAGCACATTCAGGCAGCTGCATGCATGCATTCAGTTGTCACTGCAGTTTAAAATTACTGCATAACCTGACATGACAATATTGTAAGTTGTATGGTTTAACTTTAACAGAAAAGATAGTCCAGAGAAAATTGAAGCTTCAATTAGGTTATCCAGTCAATATGTCAGAATCTTCCAGTCTCTAAAGAATATCCCAAAGAAATAAACTACAGAATCAAATGGTTCCATAACACTGATTTTTGGATACTGCAGTCCAGAGCTGTTTTACAGCAAATGTTTTCTCCAGATTTTAAACACTGAGTGTGCAATACACAACCTTCTTTTACTACAACTACAGAGTAGCCTGCATCATACCACTACTGTCAAGGAGTCTGTTAATACACTAATGCAATATAACACTGCTTAAGGAGGCCCACACCACATACAAAGTCAAATCCATGGCTTCACACAGCACACTGCACATACAGAGGAAGTATTTCAAAAGCCCTTTGTTGTGACACAATTGACTTTGCTGATCAGTCACAATGGAGTTGAACCCGCCTCCATGCATCCACTGCATGAAGTAGACAGTATGTTGTGAATACACTCTTAATTCCTACAGGAATGATCGAGTCTTTCCTGAATGGGAAAGTAACATATTCTTATAGTTAGTTTGTTAGTTAGATGAGGTTTTACGGCTCAGTTTGTAACCAATTGGTTTAAGTCGGGCAGGCCAAGGCTTTTTTTCCAGTTGTGGCTCACTGGTTTTTTTCTTACTCCATTGCTACTCCAACAAGTTCCTGTAGGATCCTTACAAGTATATTGCTGAGAATTTTTTGGCGGCTGCATATCCATCCTGCATTTTTACCTAAAGAAAAACTAAAAAAGATGAGTACCACTGAAAAGTCAGCTCCATGTAAACGCCCCGCTGGTTCGACGTTGGGCCAGTGTCGGAATTCCACCGTTGGGTGGTACATGTTGGTACAACGTTGGGCCAATGCATTTCTACCAACGGTTGGACACCTGACGTTGGCCCAATGTTGGCCCAATTACCATCAGCCAACCGCGACCACTGCCAACGATCGCCAACCATATGACAATGTTGGCCCAACGTAAGTGTGCTATCTGGGACATTTGTCAATAATATTATTCTAAAAATCAGATTCTATGGAAAATTTACACCTTCCTCGATGTAATTTTTGTCAAATTCAAGCCCCCCAGAATGTTAGAAATGATAGAAGAAAAGTAAGCAATAAATCACAATAACTTGACAGCCTAGCGACAGCTGTTCTACAGCTATTAAACTTACTCCCTGCCGTCAAGAGAGTTAGCACCTTAGAATTCTGTGGTTGGCAACGACTTGGTAAAATAGAAGTAGTGGTATATAGAGACATCTGAACAGAGAGGTGTAACCGTCAAGGGTTTGTAGGCTATGCCTATTGATATTTGATTGGAAGGCTATAAGGCCTAGCCATGCTATTAATGTAGCAGCTGACTAAAACTTTACAATTTAAAGTAGGATATTTTATAATTAATAATGCAACGACAGAACATGAAAAATCCTCAATGAAATAAATAAAGTGGCAGTTGGTGTCACTTACAGTAAAAGCTTTTTTGCAGACTACAGGGGGTCCACATATAGGCCTATGATTCCTTCTCATTTCTAAAATTTATATCTGAGCTACTGTACATCCTTCAAGCATAAAATATGTACCAATGGATTCAAACATGGACTTTTCAATGATTCCGTTTTGGAGTGACTTTTGGTTTAATTTAACCAAACATTAAAATGCCCCTTTTACCAAAATGAAAGCAAGGAGGTCATTACAATTTTCTACTGGCTTTCATGAAAGCACTACAATCCCCCAATTTTTTTTCTAAAACAACTGTACCTATCTTCTACACATCCTGAGAAGATCAGGCCTCAAGACCATATATTTTCTGAGAAATGGGGAAAATGTGCCCCAAATCCAACTTCACAAATTTTGTCGGCTGAGCAGATAAAAAATCACTTCCACATCATTTTTCAACTGATTTCAAAAAAGGATTAAAGAGCGCTCGTCTAGGGCTACAGTACTTTCACAGTTGAAAACAGGCTTTCTAGTAGTGCTGTAATACCAGAAGGCATGGTATATGATTTATATGATTTTTATGCATTGAACACATACCCCTTACCTATGTAGATGAGGGTTCCGCGAGTTTTGCAAATTTAGCGAAATATCGTTCAGATTTACCACAGAACCAGCCAAAAACCTACCAACACCACTCCCTGCAAACAAAGATGACAAATATTTGTCATTTAGGCCAAACAAGGTCAAGAGGTAAGATTGTAGTGAAAAACCTGAAGAACGTCAAACGGACTAAGACTGGGCATTCCTAGGCTGTATGTTAGCATGCACACAGAGGTATAGTGTGTTGACCGTCGAATGCGCACTTAAGAACGCTACCATTGCAAGCTTTTTGTATGATATGTTGTGCTAGATGCGCACTCGATGGGCCCGTGCAGTTGACGGTCACCCCATCATAAACATGGTATTTTGTGTGTATTAAAATCGTCCTAACTGTTTCGTTTTACACAAATTTGGTGCTAGGCCTATACCACAGGCGTTCAAAACATAACGTACTACACACACTCATACTGGAAAGTTTGTATGCTGTATGCCACAATTTAAAATTGCACCAAATTATGTCTTGCAATGAGGGACTACGCCACGCCAACTTAATTACAGCCAAGTCTCTGACAGCATCAGTCCTGCAATGCATTACTGTTTGTTACTGCAGGTGTACTGTGTATTGGTTTAGGGTGTAGGCTATCGTTAGTGTTATGCCACAATAATATTGTCATTGTGCACCACGCCAGTACGGCGAGGTTTATTAAAACTTGACAATCATGCCATAGGCCAAAAAGTCTGGCATACAGTTTTATACGCCACAAATCTGCGTGAAAACTGTTGAACTTTCCAGTATGGACATGGCTTAGACCTAACATATAGGCATGAAAAGATTTTGGATTTACCTTAAAGATAGATTTGCATCACCCCAAGTATGACTTTTAGTTGGGGGTAAGCAAAAGTCTCAATTGGTGACTACTCTTTGATTGACATCAGAGTTACAAAATTCAAAAGATGCAGAGCAGTTCATATTACACAACATGCACAGAGAATTGATTACACGTGGGGTCTTTATGCTCACCAGGATGTGGCCTTGAGCAGTGAACCATGTTTGTGTCTGCACAAGGAGAAGCAGTAAAGACAATTATGGGCGGGGCTTACCACCAAGTAAAAGTCATACTTGAGGTGATGCAAATCCCTCTTTAACGTCCATGGCCAACTGCTTTTCACAATTAGCTTAAAGTGTCAATAACCAAATTTTTAACTAAGAGTTCCTGATTCTTGTAGACTGCAAGGTCTTCAGAATTCTTACTGACCCTATATCGATGCCAACATTTATGTTTCTTCCTGGCTGCTCTAAGTACCTCTCTAGAAATCCAAATTGGCCTAGTTTTAACCATAGCTTTCTTGAGTGGGATACACAACTTTGTAGTGTCAGTAACTATGTTATGAAAAACACTCCATGCTTCAGCAGGGCCTAAGTTACAGTAGACAAATGTGCACCCCAGTCTATGGTAAAGCTCTTTAGCATGAGTAAAGTTAGCCTTGCGGAAATCAAAAACAGTTTTGTCACTACCTTGAAGTTTGCTGAAACAAAGTAACTCAAAGCTAATGAGGTCATGGTCACTAGATCCTATCTTACCACAACTACGTAGCTACTTACTGCATAAAGACCTGCTTCTGGTCGAGTAAACATAGGTTCGAAACATATACTACAAGGTTAACAAATGTTGGAAAAAATCTAAGTCCAAAGCTTTTCCCTGAAGTGGCAATGCCTGCTATACTGGCTACGTATGATGTGTGATGGCGTAGCCAGCTACCCCATGGACTTTTTAATACTGTATTTCATGGCAGAGTACTGTATTAAAATGGGCAAATTGTACCAAGTTTATATGGAATTTGGAATCTGATATAAATGATTTTTCCTTTAAAAATACAAGACATAAAGATATGTTCACAAATAATCTCTCCAGTATCATATACACATATTTGTATGTTTTTCTCTGGTTGTATCTTGTTTGGAATGGCATTCAGTATCAAGAATCGGGCCATGTGGCCTTCAAAAGTATAGCATCTGGACATTAGATTGCCACTGCCAGTGCTAATTAAAACAAAAGGCTCAGAAAGCGGTGCTGATGCTGGCCCTGTGATCATACAGCATGTTCTCTAGCAAATGCCCTGGGGGCATTGCATTCTTTAAAGTGGGGGCCTTTATTTGGGGGTATAGTTTTATTAGAAAAATAACTTACATGCTAAAGACCTTACCTTATTGTAAAGCTTACAGTAAGCTTGTATTCACCTATTCACCTATTTTTTTCAAATAATACTAACACTGCCACCTTGAACATAATTTTTTGGAGGGCTTTAAAAACAGTAAGCATCAGAAACCTTCAAAAAATGTAGCATCAAAGGTACAGTATCTCAATATTGAGGGGGGGGGGGGGGGTGGCATTACAGTATATACCTCATTTTCTAAAAATACTGTTTGAAAAAGCTAGGTCATGGGCAATTTTTCAAGTGTTGGGGGACATCCTCCCGGTCCCACCCTCAGAGACAGCCACCCATGGCTCTGAGCAAAGACAGCTCTATTAACTTTGAGGTTGCATGTCACCGGCCATAATTTAAAGGGAGAATGAAGGCAGTTGCCCATGTGATAAATCTATCAAACCTCCCATTTTTTGACTGTAGTGTTTTTCATTTTCCGTGAATAAAGAAAATTGAAGTTCACCTATTTGCCTTCCTAGCTTAAAATTTCCCATTAGACCCCCCAATCTTGACTGTGATTCTCAGAATGTGGTCTATTTACTATATTGTACTATGTGTACAAATGGTCTCTATGTTGGTGAAACTGGTACTAAATTTCGCTATAGGTTTAACAATCATAAGAAGTCTATCCGCGACAATTCACACAGTTTTCCAGTGGCCGAACACTTTACATTGGCCAATCATTCCCTCCAAAATTTGAAATGTGTCCTGCTTGGTTCAAACTTTCATTCTGCTTGACACCACAAACATACAGAACTAAGCTTTATCCTTAAATTCAATACACACACCAACGGGCTCAATAGAGATTTGAGCCCTCTCAACCATTACACATTCTACAATGCTTCTTGAGCGATTCATGCTTGTTTACTTTGTTGTCTGTTCATCGTTATCTGTACATTTACCTTAAATTTACTCTTGCGTGCATTAGTCTTAAGTCTATCTTGGCCGAAGAAGGTTCCAGGGGAACCGAAAATTTCCAAGTTCAATTATACACTTGTTTTGTACTTCGTATGTCAATTATGACTTTGTGTTTCATTGTCGTCATTTTATCGGTTATATATATATATATATATATATATATATATATATATATATATATATATATATATATATATATAATATATATATATATATATATATATATATAATATATATATATATATATATATATATTATAATATATATATATATATATATATTATATATATATATATATATATATATATATATATATATATATATATATATATATATATATATATATATATGTATATGCCTAATTTTCACCTTGGGAGAAAATTCGTGGTTAAAAAATGGTCATTAGGGCGAATTTTGAGTTACAGGGAAATATACGTTTCCCCTTAACGCTTTGACTGCCTGTTCCCGCCTCTAGGAGTAACCGTAAGGAGTCTCGTGACGTAGAATTGAAGCGGGGGATCCAAAATGAATATTTATAGCAACCTGTCCAATTTGCAGTGATAGGGAGGAAGTTAAGCCAGTTGGAAAATTGAACCCTTTATATCTACCGTGCGGAAAAATCATACTTTAAGGTGAAATGAGGTTTTTTGGTCATATTTTTTTTAATTCGGATTATATCTTCATTATCTCCGTGCATGCAAAACTATGAAATCACTTTACATAGATATAATCCTGTGTAGGGGCTGTAAATGTCCTATAAGATGCGTTCTCGCGCTCCTCCTTTATAAGTGTCCTTATTTTGACAGAGCAAAATTGGTACGCATGTGTTGAACAGTCTTTCTCCTTGTACACTTTATACTGCACCGTACGTACCTAGCTTGAGATCACTGAGCTATGCATGCAACGCATACATGTACGTCGCATATAGTACAATCCATGCTACACGTGCTATCTACCTGTACCAGCTCGTTCCTTTGCCCATTTTCTCTACATGAACTGAAATTTGCCGCGCCTGAAGACTGTTTGCTGATCCCAAACAAATCTGATGAAAGTGCATCTTTTCAATGGCAGGTAAGTTACCTAAGTTTCGTCTATAACACCTATATAATAGTGTCTCAAGTTGGCGCTAGCCTTGTGTTTCGGTTTGTTGTCCAACCGTTGACCAAAACGTAACCATACAAACACTTATGTACCGCTATAGGCCTACATGGAATGTGTGGTATGGTCTAGCTTAGTTATGGAAAACACAGTATTCGGTGATTACAACTTGTATAAACTTTAGAGCCTGGGCTTATAGACCAACGCAGATATGAAGCCCAAATTTCGTTTAAAAAATTAAACCTTCATGTATTACTGATAGGAATATTCAGTTCGCAGTGGCCGTTAACAGTTTAAGCGAATACCTATGTTTTGAGGATTCTTGACCATTTAGGGCTTTAGGCCTAGGGTTTTTAGGATGTTTCAATTTGGAGGCTCTAGCTAGCCTAGCCTAGGCTGTTTGCTCAAGTGAGGCCCATAAATTATCAGCAGTAAAGGTTTTTCATGCTGGGGCCGAGTGGGTCTGTGACTGAGTTGGCTTTGGGTTGAGTTGTCTTTAGGCCGAGTTGGCTTGGGGCCAAGCTGTCTCTAGGCCGTTTTGGTTCGCAGCCAACTTGGGCAGCTCCTGCATACATAGGCCTATAGGCTAATTAATATATAGCCAAGCCTATTCAAACTATATACTGTAGGCCGAATAACAACATAGGCCTAGGGGAACACACTAGGACCCTATCCACAGTAGTCTTAAAATTTTTCATGCTGGGTCCCAGTTGGTATTGGGCCGAGCTGTCTTTAGAGCAAGATGGCTTGGGGCTGAGTTATTTTTAGGCCGAAAAGAAGGCATTTGTAAGTCATTCTTCCGCTTCTCAGATGCCAGTAAACTGTGCAGCTAGCTTTCAGTTGATTTCACAAAACACATAATGAGGCTTGCACTTGGAATTGGGTGTAAGGAATGGGGCGGGTACCTATACATATATGCACAGTACATAATGGACAAGCCATGCATCACTCAATGCTTGCAGACTACTTCAATAGCAGAATACAATATCACCATGCGTGCGTGTGCAAATATACATACAAAACCAAAGGGAGAAGGTTCCACGAGACGGGTGCAAGCATTGGTAAATGCGTGTGCATAGATCAAACAGCTTTTCGACAGATCTCCACCTTAAACACAGGATTTTACAACAAAAAGTCCCCCAACAAAGTGCCGTCATCTGTTCGACGCCAAAACAGATAACTTCAATGGTTAGCTTCTGCTTGTTATATACTCCCAAAATTGCAAGCACCTTGACCTTACATAAAGACAACTTCAGTAGCATTAATGCTTCTTTTGCCACCAGCTGCTATGACCATATCTCAATACATGTTATGTAAATTGAGATAAAAATAAGGCTAAGCCAGGTTTACTTTAGAGTAATTCTACTTAAAAGTTAGGCTGTCCTTCTTGTTGTGTTTTGTGTTTTACATTAGCGGTCACTTCTCTTCAAGCTAGCCTGAAAAAGATGCTCAAAGACCAACTTGAAAATTGTCATGTGCACAGTTCAAACAATATGCAGGATATCTCTAAGGTTAATGTTAAGCTACAGCAAATTTAATATGGAGACTTTTTGACCAAACAGCAGGGATGTTTTTGGTATGGGGAAGTTTTCGTACAGCATCATTAATAGAACTACTGGTGACTTTTATGGCATCCCCACAAAAATCCTGTTTCCTAAGGTTACTATATACTGTAGGCCTAGCCTTACTGTAATAGTTTATGCAGAGGACATGCCATAGTATATCTATAGGGCTGCCATGGTATAGTAATTGTGATAATGGTATCATCAATATAGTTTTGCAGTAATGATATCAGCCTGAGTTTTACATGATGTGATAACATAATAGAATATCAACATACGATAAATGATCATGAAATCATGAATTCTCTTCGTTCTATAATTTCAAGCAGCTTCTTCAGTCATTACAAGGGTAATCCTTCAACATTTTATATAATAAAACAAAAGATCAACATTGAGAGAAAAATTTCCTTTTCAAAAGGTCTACATGTGGCCTACAACAGCTTACTGGTCAAGTACATTGTAAGTTACAAACTAACAGAACCTTAATTCTCGAGCTGCACACACATACTGTACATTCTAGTTGTTATTGGCTTGATGTAAGTTCAAAGCTATGTTAAACTAGACAATATCGCAATATCACAAATGCATCCCTATTCGTACAGGCAGTCTGAGTGATATAAAGCACTTACACAAAATAGGTGATTCCCACTATACCGAAGGTTCACTAGCTGACAGAAGATCTACCGTACAGTACTATAGGATTAGGGTTAGCATTAGGGTTAGAGTTACGATTAGGTTATAAATGGTTAGCAGACCTCAGGTCTATGGTGAATCTTTAGACTAGTGTGCCGTATTCAAAACAAGATGACTGGCTCACTTCATGGCGTTCTAGGGTTACCAAGTGCTAGTTTCCAGACCCAGTAGTTTCCTACCCTATGAAATGTTAGTTTTCGTCTCTGACTTGGTCCAGCTAATGTTTTAAAGATCCAAGATTCCTTTTCAGTTTGAAATGATGTGATACACTCTTCGATTATTTCTTTGACATTTGTTTATTTACACTGTGTAGAAATCTTGTCGATGTAGCCAACTTATGGCTGTGAAAGTTATGCAAAATTACCAATTGTTTAATCCCAAAATTTTGCGATCGTTTAGTGATTAATCGCAAGCACCTGTGATCAACATAGAGACTTTAAACGTGCCCTTGAACATGATGAATACGTAAAATGCATAAGTGACGTCAGGGGGACATAGTTTCTATGAACCTCAAAAACGGATCCTCATAGACTCGGAACTAGAAGCTCAACTTTGATGTCGTGTGTTTTACGTGTGTGCCATTTGTATAATTATGTATTTCACTTTTTCACAAAGAATTAAAAGTAAACATCTAATTTTCTGTAATAACTACCTGTACAGATTGTTTTTTATTTCGTATGGAAAAAGGGTTTTGCGATTAATAGCTGGTAGCTTTGTACTAAACATTTATTACACATGTGATCATTTAGCAATTAATCTCCAAACAGTTACAGCCCAAAGCCAACTATATTTATTAAGAGGACTACAGTAGTAAATGCCATTCATGTGACCTATCCTGTCTTTTATTCATTTAAATGAGAATTTGAGGCGTACAGTACACACATATCGCGTACAGTACACACATATCGCGTACAAGTCCGTTAGGGAAATGTTACATACCTCCCCGGGCTTTGATAAGAAAGCCCGGGTGATCCATCTTGCTTCCTTTCAAGCGTGCTAATTGATTTGCTTGCTCGGCCGGCCACTTGGCTGCTCGAGCTTCTTGCGTAATGCTATTAATAACATGCAATGCCAATTTAACAATGACTGCAGCCAGATCTGGTGCTATAGTGGTCTCCGTGTCCCTCTCCCCTGAAGAAGTCATGCGAATAATCGGCTAATTAGCCATGCCCAAGATTGTTGATTACAGAGATTATGTTCGGTGATTGACATGGAGAGGTTGGTCTTCAGACTCTAACCGAGATGTTCACCTTGTGAACTTCAGAAGTCTTTCTTACAGTGTTAAAGGCCTACTCTGTTTTGCAATTAAAAACATTACATTTCTTCGCTTACAACAAAATCAAAACAAATTTCCTCATTTGAAGTACGATTTATGTAGGAAAGGAACCTAACGTGTTTAGGGGAGGAAACTAACTTTTCATAGGAGAGGAAACCAACTGGTCCCACTTTCTAGCACTCATGCAGAGATTCCTTACCCTTAAAATCAAAAGATTTACCTGTAAACCTCCATTAATGAACATATAAGACCAGCAGCTATGGCTAAACTTCCCTAGCTACCTGTAGACCTTGAGTAGTCATGGCATGGGCTGGGGCCCTTTCCAAAATACTGAATACCTGACTAGGAGGCATGGAATGTACTCAAGAAAGGCTTATGTGGAAACCTTCCAGCATTTTACATGGAAGGACTATGGGTTGCCAGACTTAACCATGCTCCTAGGCAGCAAGAATGTGAGGAAGGGGAGATGGCATCCTTGTTATTTAGTTGAACTTACCCCTTTTCACCAAATGTGTGGAAAACAGCCATAGTGCAGCTGATTTTTATCATTGGGGGATGACTGCCATGATAATCACAGATAAAGGACTTTTTTCGGTGTTCTTCATCCCTTTCGGTGTTCTAGTTTAAAAATGCTTATGCATGCTGGTCACCATATCTTGTATGAGTGGGAAAACTGCATACCTTTTGAAGATTTGACCATCAGAAGCCTACTGCCAACTTGCCAAGAGTGTACCATTACACTGTATAATTCTCCAACTTTTAACATGTAACAACTGCTGTGTATAGGTCAGTCTCCCTCTCTTTACAGACTGTAAGTAGGTCTACTACGTACACTACAGACAGTGCATATGCAATGGTGCTGTACACTAAAAGATTCATAAGAGCAGAACTAATACAATAACATTTTAAATAATTCATAAAACAGGAACACAGTATGATACTCTACAATTTGGAATAATTTCTACAACAGTTTACTTACACGACTTTCACAGTGTAAGGTCAGCTATTCTACAGTACATTAACTTTGCGTGTGTTAGCATGTATGTGGTTGTCAAAGTTTTGAATTTGGTGTCCATTTTGTCTATAAATTTGCTTACTACCAGTGTCAATCTAAAGGAGAAATGTGGCACTGAACAAAACTACTCTTGCTTTGATGGAAAGTCACTTCAGTACTGTAATCAGGGAGTTACTATTTGAATTGGTAATACAAGGAGTTTAATTTATAAATGCTAATACTTTAAGACCTATTCAAGTGTGAAAAAATTACCAATTATTGGCTGTTAATAAGGCTTAAGATGAACTACTGTATCTCCTTGCAACATCAGCAACCTCCACTAATACTTTAACAAGGGGGTTAAATTCAACAATGCTTTGATGTGTAGGTTTGTACAGCCAACCTTAAAATTACAGGTTTCCTTAAACTCAAAATAGAACTAGATCAATACAAGTGCCCCTACCTCAACAAATGAGCTAAAGAGACAGAAGCCTAGTTCTACTACATTCTGAGAAGTTTCCTCAAGTTTCCTGAATCAACCGGACATAAATCTATTGTCACAATTTCACTTAAAATTGCTCCGATGTGGTCTCATTCACGACCGTAAACGACATCAGAGAGAAAATCTATTTAGTTTTCAGGCATTGAACTGGCAATGCTGTGGCTATGGAAGATTTTGCCATATGGCTCTCCTCATGTAGCAGACAATTTGTTTTGTTTACTTTCTAATCCAGCTTACGTCTTTTATAAATCTAAAGAGCAAGATAATTGAACGATTATTACGGTAGGTGACCTTGAATACGTAAACCTCACTTCAAAGGAAGTTTTGGTGAGCTATCTCCATTCAGAAATCAAGTCCCTGCTGTAATTTAAAAAGAAAATCACTTTCCTCTCAAGGCTGTCTCCTAATCTGTGTTGAATGTTAAAGGCAGTGACTTCAACATAGGGTCGGGTGCAGTAGATAAGAGATGACATGAGAGGTATTTCATTCAATCATTTACACCTTTATTGAATTGGAAAACCATTGTTTTTCAAGAACTGAAGTGTGTTGGTCAGTGCGTGGTTGATGGCATATGTGCCTTTTCTACCAAGCTGCAGCATGCGCAGAATTAAAAGAGTTGCCATGAATTCTTGGTTTTCTTCTTTTGCAGGAACTCGATCAAGAAGGAGAAAAGAAAGTCCTGAAAGTATTGCAGCTAAATTCATTGCTGCAAAATGTGATCAAGATAGATTTTGTGTCCAAATCTTCCCCTTAAAAGGTACAGTAACATCTTTTTAATAGCTTTGTGCATAATATACTGTACTGTATGGAGACTTAAAACTGCAAATCTCAGTAACTACAAAAATTGCTTTTGTTTGGATGTTTAAAAGTACTGTGCACAGTGGATAATGGTGCATACTGTACTGCAAAGAAAAACTGCATTATGTTCACTGTGGAGACGTGATTCAAAATGTCATACTTCTCCCATTTTAATATTTCCCTTGAGCTGTAAATGTTATTATGAGAACTGTGCAAGTATAATTAGGTGCATATAATGGTGCACAAGTGCATTGTTTTTCATTGGACATACTAAACAAGATAACTGGGCTCAGGCTTTACATTACGGACACTGTTAATGTAGACTAGCAATATTCATACGACAGATAATGTCCCAATTTCCTATATTTACAATGAAAAAGCAATGCACAAACAGTATTCACCACTATGAACATAATACTGGTACACTTAAGAACATTTTGAACATAGGGGAACATAAATTTTCTCCCAGAATGAAAAACTTGTATGGGAATTTAAAAAAAAAAAAACTTACAAGTATCTATAAAACAGAAGTCTGTAATGTGCATGTTCACTTGTACTTTCTACAGTATATAGTTGTAGGAGGAGATGGTAGGGTGGGGACAGGGGGAGAGGAGGCCAGACTTGCCAATTCTCATCATTTAACGGTGAGTCTCACATTATCAGGCATACTCTTCACTTTCAGGCAATGCCAGATAAGATTATTTAGACCAAGATCAGTGGCAGCTTTCCATCGCTGGTTAAGATGTAATTGAATCGCAGAAGTATCATTGCTAGAAAAGTGACCAATCTTTTGCAAACAATCGGTTTTGTAGATGGCATCTTAACTTTATTTAGAGGGTGAACTAATCTGAAATCTTCTTACTGTAGTTTAGCAGTCACTTTTCATAATGAGGTACAGTATGAGACTTGTTTAAAATCTTCCGGTTTGAGATGTGATTTCTTCAAGAACATCACGGTTTGCCATTTATGAGAGTGGCAAGTCTGGGAGACAAGAACCTCCCAATCAGATCTCTTTCTTGCCCCTTGCTTGTCCATCTCAGCACCTTGCCCTAAATGAGGCTGGTGGACCAAGGCAACAACCATAGTGCAACATACAGTGTGACAGCTTGTGGGCCAATCTTAACCCCTTGAATCCAAAATATTTTCCTCACCCTCTCTGCACCCTGAATCAAAGGCATTATGCCACTACTGTTAGTTCATGTACATTAAAAGAGTGCTCTTCAAGAATTTCACATGCAGTTTTGTTTATAAACTGGGAGAATATGACATTCCCCCAAGTTAAAAATGTATGTGTACGGTATTACATGCATAGTGGGTGCATATAGCCTACTGTACTGTTACTGTACGGCATTGTTATTCACAGTTTAAATAGGATTACTGGAGAGATTAATTATCATCTGTATGTACTGTACTGTACATCCCCAATGTACAGTACCAGTATCAGTCACTGTGTAATGTATGAGTGTATTGCAAAGGTTTATGAATGGACCCATACATAGTACACTTGGGAGAAATATGACATATTTCCCCTGAGTTAAAAATGTATGTGTAAAGTATTACTGTACAGTACAAGCATAGTGGTGCATATACAGCTAGGTACGTACTGTGTGTGCATTGTTTTTCACTGTCATTTTAAGTAGGATTATCAACTGTGTGTACATCCCCAGTGTACTGTGCAGTACGGTATCAGTCACTGTGTAGTGTATGTAGTGTATTGCAAAAGTTTATGAATGGAACCATATGGTACACTGGGAGAAATATGACACTTATATTTCCCCCTCAGGGATTCCGCCAGAAACTCAAAAAAGGGGGGGGGGGCGGGATTTATTACTGCTAAATCCTGAGTCCAACTTGATGATGACCTAGGCCAAAGTTGCAAGTGGGTTCAGGGGGAGAAAAGCTTGCTTCAAGGCCCCTATTTGGTGGGATTTGAAGGGTTTTAAAGGCCATTTATTTATGTAAGTTTCAAACATTGTTGCAAAAGTGTCTTTTTCTCAAGTAAGAAACCAAGATATTGACAATTTTTTATGTTTTTTATGGAAATGAAAGGGGGGGGGGGATTTTACCTACCTTCTTCTGGGAAGGTGGGGAAAAATCCCCCCCCCCCTCGATGGAAACCCTGCCCCTACTGTAGGTTACAAAATTTCTTCATAAATACTGTAATAAGTTGTTTGTGCAGTTTGGTACTAACTACTGCACAGTACTGTACATGTGCAATGTTTGTCTTTGAACTATAAATGAGGATTATGTGTGAGACACTGTCCACTGTACTCTCCTTAGATGTACATTGACAATGTAATGTATACAGACTTGCCAATATTCTGTTCTCACATTTGGGAGAAATATGACTTTCACTTCCCCTGACTTACAAATGTTAGGAACTGTACAAGTTGTGTGTCTGTATGTACTGTTCACTGTGCATTTATCATGTCACTAAAAAGAATATTCAGTAGTATATATATGACACTATACAGTAACCATTGTGGTACCCTCATGTACAGGTGCAGTGTATTGAGAATATAGACTCTCAGAATAGAGTCCTAGCTATTGCAGTTTTACATACGGACAAATGACATAAATTTATATATTTCCCGTTCAGTATACTGTACATATGTGAGCATAGTACGTTACATGTATGCATAGGAAGACTGTGAGAAATATGTTAGGCTTGAACATTGTCTCAAGGAGATGGCCAGTCGAATCCATGAGAACACAATGAAAATGTGTCACTTAAATTTTGTTGGACAGTTGTTTAACTAAAAATCTTGTTTGAAGCTCGGCCCTTGTTGGTATCCATTCTCAATTCAAAGGTTTGTCTCAACAACAGTTTATTTCAGGACTGCCTGGAAGTTGGGACCCATTTACACTTGGCCCTGTGTGTGGTATCAGATCCCGCTCTCATTGTTCAAATTGTATTGTAAAAGCAGATCAGACCCCGTGTTGCGAACCCCGCAATTGACCAGGATAGAGGGTGAATCAGATCCGTTTGGTGTTTGATTTGTAGTCTAAACACCACTGATTGGTGTTGACCCAAGATCAATAGCAGCTCCCTGCTATAAGGTGCTTATAACCGCAACTACTGTACATAGTACCCTACAGTAGTGAAAGTATCTTGATTTTATCCTACGTAGGTCTGATTGCAAGCAAGGTGTTGAGTGTAAACAATGAATGGTTCAGGCAGGCTGACCCCGTGCTTAGGATCAAGACTATATATGTTTGTAAACAGGTTGTTGGGTTTTAAGGGGCAGGTCTTCTTGAGGAAGGGTAATTAGTCACAAATTTTAAACAAAAGTCAAATATATTCATGTACTTTTAATACACTATAAAGAGTGAAGAATTTGTATGCAGTTTATAAAGTGGGAGAAATATGACAGTTATATTTCCCCCGAAGTTAAAAATGTATGTAAGTGTATACAGTATTACATGCACAGTGGTGTATTATACAGGTACTGTAATGTGTGTGCATTGTTTTTCAGTTTTAAATAGGATTAACTGGAGAGATTAATTACCAGCTGTATGTACATCCTCAATGTAGCATCAGTCACTGTGAAATGCATGTAGTGTATTGCAAAGGCTTATGGACCCGTATGTATAGTACACTGGGGGAAATATGACAGTTGTATTTCCCCCTAAGTTAAAAATGTATGTGTACAGTATAACATGCATAGTGGTGTACTGTATATACAGGACTGAGTGTAATGTGTGTGCATTATTTTTTCACTGTTCTACAGTAAATACACATATAGGATTAACTGAGGGGATTAATTGTCAACTGTATGTCATGTATCCCCAATGTACAGTACAGTAACAGTCTCTGTCTTCTGCATGAAGTATATTGCAAAGGTTTATGAATGGACCTATACAGATAATACAGAGTTCTTAATACGGTACGAGTGAACACCTATGCACCATCAGTATATACTGTAGATACCCGGTAGCACAGCTAGCGCTGTTGAGAGCTGCCAATGAGCCTAGCTGTATTTCTCCGTACATATCCAGTGTTCTCCACTAGCTGTTTTGTCTGGGGACTCCGCCCGTACAAAATCTACCACACTACTTTAGCGCCCGGACAAAACTTTGCCACCTGCACAGAAAATTGACCCGCCCGGTCAAGAAGTTGTCCGTACACTCAATCACAAACACCACAACTTAGTCATTTGACTGCCTTTTATATTTGATTTCAAATACTCATGACAAGCAATGTATAATAAACAATACGGAACGTTGTCTATGGAGAGTGATCAAAAGATGTGCGCCCTCACTTTTCAAGGAATAGTCGAATCCATTATTGTATGGGGCAACACAGAATAATTCGTAACAATTTGTGTCAAAATCATTTTTTTCACTGACTTACATAAATTTTTTTTTTTGCTTAATTTACTTTATTTAAATTTATATAGTTAATTCTGAATGATTTTAGGCTATTAAGAAGCAAAAGAAATAGGCATTGCTCACAACACATTATTAAAGCTTGCACGTTGCAGTATTTCATGGGGAGTAGTTGCGCGAAGCGTTCGTAAAATAATCATTGATGGCGTTGTTTCTTGAATCTTTTACAAGGTGGTAACAAAATATTCAAAATAAAAGTCTGTATCCTTTCTTGAATTAATTTTTAATACATAAAGCTCCATAAAAAGACATGTAAGCTGGAAAAGGTCGATTCTGGCCCAACATAGTGACTGTGTATTCAGGCTGTTTGGCTACACATACAGCAGGTGTAGTCTGACAAATGCGAAGGATATTTACGCCCATGATATGCGTAAATTGATTAAACATGATTGCCTTGGTTTATAGAGGTCTTGGTATTGCAGCATATCAACTAATGGCTAGATTTCAATTAAAAAATGAGTAGTTGTGGCAGTGCCATAAAAAGAAGATGCTGCCTGTGTTGCTCAAAAAGGACCCTCCGCCGTAATACATAACAAACCATTGCACAAGTGGTACGGTCCAACACAAAGGGCCGTGCTCGACTTTGCTCTCTAAAATCTGTCTTTTGCGGGGAAAATCATAGCTTTTTGTTCACTTTGAGGAATATTTATGAACAATAAATATGCAACTCAAACTTAATTGTAATGTACGTGGTGAAAGTTCCCTGCATATCAGTTTTTTCAAGGGTATTCTATGTACATATTTGAATCCTCATGGACACGTTTGTGACGTCACAAAATAACAATACAGAACAAAGGCCAAACGAGCCTGTGAGACAGCTTCGCTGATTGGACTTTACATATAAAAGGGGAAAACGCCAATGGTTCTGATCAACCAATCAGAGTCTATTTTATATCATTTTAAAGAGTGGGAATTGTTCTTTCATATGAAATTTTAACCAGACCTGTACGGTACGGAGTTTTTAAGTTACCATCAAGTGAAGTAACGTTTTGGGGGAATTTTAGAGGGAAAATCCATTTTTGCCATTGAAAGTAAAAACAAAGTACCCTGTTTTAACCAAAAAACGCCGTATGTTACAAGGACTAAATCAAAACAATTTTGGTACCAATAAAGAGAGAATAAAATTTCCAATAATAAAATGGATAAACTGGCTAAATTACTGCACCTTAGCTCAAGTAATCGTGGTTCTAGTGTTCTTTGCTTCCTAAACTTGTTAGGTTTTACGTGCTGTGGGAAATGCCGACTGCGTGCACGAGCAGATGAGCGCTTCGTTCCGTATTGTATCGGAGATGCCAACCCAGCTCACTTGCACCTGAGCTCTTATATCATGCAATGTGCCCGTAGTGCATTTCTTTCATGTTTCGACAGTAGGAATCCATTAACATCAAACTCATACACTAAACGAAACCATTCAATTGAACTGGCCCCTAGGTTTCCCGATTTTCACCCGAAATTTCCATTTAAGTGAACTACTTCATTCGTGAATATGTCCAAGTGGAAACTGGAGCTTCAGATCTGCAAGTAAAGTCAAAGATATTTAGAAAATGCACTTTGCAAAGAAAAAGTGACCACAAAATGCCCAGATTTGAACACATAGGGGTAGGCTATAAACAAGGCTGTAGATTGCACCATTTGCGATCTAAGCCCTCCTAAATTGTCAAAATTTTCCTAAAGGGGAGGGGCACACCCCTCCCCTTAGACCCTCCCCCAGGATGGCAATCACAAGAGCCCCCAGACAGAAAACAGACCAGTGGAGACCCCTGCATATCAGCACAATAGAGTATTGGACAGTAGGCTACAAGTGCACTTCAAAATGCGTCGAGAAATCTTGCTCTTTTGTGATTGACCTAGCCTACAGACTTGAGGCAATTTACCAATCAGCAAACGCGACATCATCTAGGCCCCACGGCCCTACAGTGTGTGCATTACGACGAAATAAATTGAGATTTTTACGATCTCATTTTTATGTTACGCAACTGCTGTAGTTCAGATATAAAGTTTGTAAATTTGGGAAGATAAATTTTTGAAGACACATTACTGTGTTTCCTTCTATTCCTGAAATGATTTTTTAAAAGGTGAAGTAATGAAAACAATAACTACAGGTCATTCTTTAGAACGTCGTTTCAACAAACATTTCCACGGCAATTCAATGGGACTTCTCCATTGAGTTAACTGTATGCAAGGAAACTTCGCCAAATTTCTTGTTTCAAAGATTTACTTGTACTGTACACAGTGACACCAGTACCAACATGCAGTGCGTAAGGCTAGCCAGATTTACTTGCGACTGCAAATAAAGCAGTTCCTTCACTGTAGTAGGACTAGACTGATTGTACATACAGTATGAATAAAGAGAGAGACAGTCGGTTACGGAGATGTTGCGTAATTATAAGTGAGGGTGTGAGGCTATTGCTCGGCGGGTGTGAGGTTATTGCTCAATGTGTCGTGGGCTAGCTATAACTAGGACTCTGCAAATCTTTCAGCCATACAGGCACATACAGTACATGTGTGCTTAATTAGTAGTACAGTATGCAAACATAGCCCCGCTCCTGCAAACTCGATTGCAACAATATCCTGGCATTATAATTCCGTATCGCGGCAAACTTACACATTTCGTGGAATGATAAAACAGGTTACTATTTGAGATATGCAGCTGCAAGGGACCATAGATTTGTTAGTTTAAGGACACACCAACGCAAATATGTGATACTGTATAGTGTCAACTATATATAAAAAGGTAAAGTTTAAATTGGGTTTCAAATAAGGTTCATGTTCGAGTTTGGTTTCAAATACAGCTCAAATACGGTGCAAGTCCTTCTCTTTAGTCGCCTCTTACGACAGGCGGGAAATACTGTGGACATATTCAACAACCCCCAGCCCACAGGGGGACCAACCATGGAGGGGCTTACTCGGTTTTGTGGCGCTGACAACCCACCAGTCGTGGGATGAGTAATAACTCTTATGTGCGCATTTTATAGGGGATTGTCGGGAACAAACTACTCGCCACATACGACCTCCTCATCCCACCTGGATGCAGTTTAACGTCATACCCAGGACAGGCAAGGGACCATAGAAACACGTCAGTATTCATAAGCAGCGTACCGATGTACTGCAGCTGTATTCTCACTTATTGACAGATGAGCTGCGAGTAACAAGGTTTCTTAAGTGCGTGTAAAAACATTCCAGGAATAAATCCGAACGGGGCTTTATTACCAGCATTGAAAGGACATGAACAGAACTGTTAATCAAGCAAATGACGGGTTCAGTGGCCACATTATGTGACTGCGCTTTTTGCAATTACGATGCCGCTGTTTTGTGTTTTTCTCCCGAATCCCGGTGCAATTTTCGGTCCTCAAATTGTGCATTTGTCCAACCCCTACATATACAGGTACTGTACTGTGTGTGCATTTTTTTCACAGTTTTAAATAGGATTAACTGAAGAAATTAATTATCAACTGTATTTACATCCCCAATGTACAGTATAGTAACAGTGTAATGCATGTAATGTATTGCAAAGGCTTATGAATGGACCCATGTATGTATAGTACACTGGGAGAGATATGACACTTATATTTCCCCTAAAGTTAAAAATGTATAGGGTGCTTAATATACAACTGTTACCCTGCAGGAGCAAAAGTATCTTGACCTTATCCTAGGTCTGAGTGCAAGCTCGGTGTTGAGTGTAAACAATCAGTGGTTCAACGTGGACAGGCAGGCTGACCCCACGCCTACGTAGGATCAAGACCGTGTGTGTAAACGGGTTGTTGGGTTTCAAGGGGCAGGTTTAATTGGGGAAGGACGGTAATTACATGTAGTCACACATTTTAAATCAAAGTCAGATTGTGCTACTATCCATGTGCTTAAGATTAAAAGAGTGAAAAATTTGTATATTTCTCCCTAAGTTAAAAATGTATATAAGTGTACAGTATTACATGCATAGTGGTGTAAAATACAGGTATTGTAATGTGTGTGTGTATTGTTTTTCACTGTTCTAAATACACATAGGATTAACTGGGGGATTAATTATCAACTGTGTGTACGTCCCCTATGTACAGTATACTGTAGTAACAGTCAGTCACTGTGTATGCATGTAGTCTGTTGCAAAGGTTTATGAATTGACCCATACATAATAGGTTCAGTCTCGGTGTTCCGACCTCTTTATGTTCCGACCTCTCTATGTTCCTACTTTTTCACGATTTTTCACGTTTTGGTTGAAACATAGACAGGTCGGAACATAGAGACGTGATGATGTCTCTATGTTTCGACCTCTCTATATTCCGACCGCAATTTGAAAAAGTCGAAACATAGAGAAGTCGAAACACAGAGACTTTGGACGTCTCAATGTTCCGACTACTCCATATTCCGACCTAATTTCAAACGTGAAGAATTCGGTACATAGAGAAGTCGAAACATAGATACGTTTTACTACTTCTCTATGTTTTGACCACAAATGAAAACATGCATTTTGGTCATATTCAATCTTTGGGCAGTTCCACTAGTCCGAAGGTTCCAGAATAAGCTAATTAATTAGCGTAAATTGCGTAAGTTATGCAACATTTCAAAGTTTGCTGATCGCACATCGAGGCGAAACACTAGGGTAGTGGCACAACCAGCGGGGGCAGAGGGGCACCATTCAGCGTAGAATTAGCCTTTGAAAAGTACTCTGCATGTGTCGGAACATAGAGAGGTCGGAACATAGAGATGTGACCCTTATGGTTTAACTTCTCTTTGTTTCCACCAAAACATTCATAAGTCGGAACATAGAGAAGTCGGAACATAGAGTAGTCGGAATATAGAGAGGTTGGAACATAGAGAAGTCGGAATATAGACAAGTCGGAACATAGAGAGGTCGGAATATAGAGAGTCGAAACATAGAGAGGACCCCTACATAATACACTGGGAGAAATATGACACTTTTATTTCCCCCTACAGTAAGTTAGAAATTTTGTATAAATGTACAGTATTACATGCATAAAGTGATGCTTATACTGATACTGTAATGTGTGTGCATTTTGTTTTTAACTGTTCTAAATAGGATTAACTGGGAGGATTAATTATCTGTATGTTCATCCCCAGTGTACTGTGCATTACTACATTAACAATCTCTGTCTACTGCGTGAAGTGTATTAATTGCAAATGTTTATGAATGGACTTATATATAATACACAGTTGGGAGAAATATGACACTTATATTTACCCCTAAGTTACAAAATGTCTTTATAAATATTGTACAAGTAGTGTGTGCATTTTGGTACAAACTACAGTACATATGCAATGTTTGTCTTAGAACTCTAAATGAGAATTATGGACACTGTCCACTGTATTCTCCTCAAATGTACATTGACAGTGTAATGTATACAGACTTGCAAATATACTGTCCTCACAAGGGGTGAAATATGACTTTTATATTCCCCCTGACTAACAAATGTTAGTTGCATAAGGCACTATTAAGTTATGTGTCCATATGTAGTTAGCACATGTTGCACGGTGCATTGGTCATGGCACTACTGTATATTTAGAATATTCAGTAGTGTTACACTAACCACACTGTTACCCTTATGTACAGTGGTCTATTGTGATAAAGAAGCCTACTGCAGTTTTATATATGGACAAATATGACATTTAAATTTTCCCTTCAGTGTGTGTGAGTATAATGCATTTTTATGATAGGAAGTGAATTGTGAGATATACTGTATTTTAGGCTTGAACAATGTCTCAAGCAGATGAAAATCCTCACTTCAAAGTTTTTCTCAACAATTGCCTTGTTTCTGGATTATAGTACTTGGATTTGAATGGGCAGGTCCTGTGGGGAAGGATGAGTAAACAGAAACAAAGAGACCTGTCAATCAAATTTAGGGCCTTAAAAGGGGTTAAATCATTTTCAAGTACCTATTGTTGGACAGGTGGGTGTTAGTTGGAGGTGTCTCCTTCCAATCAACTCTCTTTTGTGCGTTTTTATCTCATCGCTCCGTGAGGAGGATGAGATATTGTAGTCACTTGACCTGTTGGGCTATATTCGGCAATGCCAGCAGAAATAACAACCGTTGCCATGGTAACAGTTAATTTTCACAAGTTACTAGTCTAAAGTCCTAACCCATGGTGGGGTACCCAAGGGTGACCAAAAGTCCATAACGGAGGGAGGGGTCAAAACGTGTCCGTGTGTGTGTGTGTGTGGGTGGGTGAGTGTGTGTGTGAGTGAGTGAGTGAGTGAGTGAGTGTGTGTGTGTGTGTGTGTCCAATTTTGTTTTCTTAATATCTCCAAAACGGTAAAGCCGATTTTCTTCAAATTTGGTGGGAAGGTGCCCTAGGTGGAACCCCAGTTCTGCATTGACTCCCGGAAGTAAAGGTCAAAGGTCAGAGGTCAAAGGTCAAATTATGTGAAAATCACTCTTTTGATAATAACTCCAAGAAAAAACATCCCATGAACATGAAACTTCACACATATAATAAGAGTGTCTAGCACTACAAAAATATATGGTTGCTATGGCAACCAAGGTGAAAAGTCACGTGATATTAACATTTTAATCAAAAAATGTGAAAAAAGTGTTCCATGAACTCCTCCTAGTGGGCCAGACTGATTCTTTTGAAATTTGGTGGGTAGGTACCCCAGAGTGTAAACTTGTGTCTAAGTGACTTTCGGCAGAAAAGGTCAAAGGTCAGAGGTCAAATTCAATTTTTGGGAAAATTCACGGTTTTTTAGTATTCTTAGTATAATTCCAGAAGGAAACATTCCACATACATGAAATTTTGCAAATATGATGAACGTGTCTAATGCTACCAAAATATATGGTTGCCATGGCAACCAAGGTCAAAAGTCAATTTTTGTGAGAAATCCCATTTTTTTTAGTATTTTTAGTATAATTCCAGAAGGAAACTTTCCAGATACATGAAACTTTGCACATATGATGAACGTGTCTAATGCTACCAAAATATATGGTTGCCATGGCAACCAACGTCAAAGATCAATTTTTGTGAGAAATCACATTTTTTTAGTATTTTTAGTATAATTCCAGAAGGAAACATTCTACATACATGAAACTTTGCACATATGATGAACGTGTTGAATACTACCAAAATATATGATTGCCATGGCAACCAAGGTCGAAGGTCAATTTTTTGTGCGAAATCACATTTTTTTAGTATTTTAAGTATAATTCCAGAAGGAAACATTCCACATACATGAAATTTCGCACATATGATGAATGTGCCAAATAGTACCAAAATATGTGATTAACATGGTCAAAGGTCACGTGACAGGAAGTCAAAGGTCGACTTTGGTAAAAATCACATTTTTTAGTATATTTAATATAATTCCAGAAGGAAACATTCCACATACATGAAGTTTAATTCACATATGATGAACATGTCTAATGCTACCAAAATATATGGTTGCCAAGGTCGAAGATCAATTTTTGTGAGAAATCACATTTTTTAGCGTTTCGGTACACAAAGACTTAACATTGATGATAGCAACGGAAATCAACAGTACACAGTGTAGACGCGCTTGTTACTAGTACTGACCAAGATATTATAAGCATAGATTCCAAACTACTATACCTACACTGTTACGCTCAGTGACTCCTCGTGTAGACGCAAATATTGAAGTGTGAATATGACATGCGCACCGTTCTTTTCGGCGATCTGCGTAGCCGGGAAATAAGAAGGCGTACGTTATAGAAATTTCATTGTTAAAAGAGGTTAGTGTGCGTGTCTTTTTACAACGCGTTCTATACGTGCGGAATACATTTTTTTCTCTGTGTATTATCCGAAATACTTGACGCATACTTCTGCGCTCTTGGGAAGCAAACGCGCTAGTTGATTTCCCGTTGTGAGGGCGTAAGAAATTAAACGCGTATATAAAAGTGCGTTACTTAAAGATATAGGAACTGACTAATGGATGTAGGCGAATAAGTGTATGAACTTTAAACCAGTCATTGTGCGTTCATGTTCAAGTGTACTTATTTGTAATGCTGTCAGGAAGAATTAAACTTCTTGTAAGTAGAACTTAGTGTTGAGGAATGAATACTTCTTACATTACAATGTTCCGAAATAGTATTAATACTTTTGTAAGACATTTATTTCCCTGTAGCCTGTGCTTTTTTAAAACTGCTGAACAGTGATCAGCACTTCCGCCCCATATTTTGGGCTCCATGGGGAGTCAACACAGAATCCTAAATTTGGAATCTATGCTTGTAATATTTTTGATACTGACTGTCCATTCCAATGACGTGCATGCTAACACGAGCAAGCATGCACATCGTATTGTGTGCACATATTTTCTGTATAGCGCACTGAAGGCGTTCTTTTTGCACAACAACAAAAGGGCGCATGAAGGGAAACTAGTACGCGTGCAGACGCCTCAAACACGGTCACACTGATCTGTTTATGTATGTTGATCCTACACATAGATCAGTGCGCTAAAGGGGCGGTCGCCCCCTTCCACAAAGCCTCCGAAGGCCTCTGTCGGGAATTTTTACCACCCTAATTAAAAATTCTTACAACTGAAAATTGTAGCTAAAATTATATTCTAAGGGGTTTATTTACAACACTTCTTATGTTTTTAAGCAGAAATTCACATCGAAATGGTTACTGACAAGGCCTGGAAATGTCATTTAAGGCAATCTCGGAGATTTTTAATCTAATTTTTTCCGCGCGCTACACGCCAGATGAGTGTGGTGCTACGCTTAGATAGTTCCAAAGATACTATAAGCATAGATTCCACACTCCTATATCTACACTTTTAAGGAAATTAACTCCTCATGGAGAGGCAAATTTCGGGGCGGAAGTGTGGAATTGGCAAGTGCGCCGTTCTATTCGACGATCTGCGTACGATAAAAAGAACGCGTTACGGACAACGCCATTGTTATAAAAAGGTTGACCCAGGTTGACAGCACGTTTCATACGCGCAATATACCTTTCTCTGTACATTTATCTAAATATTTCTTCCTGATTGCATTTCAAAGTAAGTGCACTTGAACATGAATGCGCAATGACTGGTTTAACGTTCATAGACTTATTCGCCTATATTCATTGGTCAGTTTCTATGGCATCTTTAAGTAACGCACTTTTACATGCGCGTTTAATTTCTTACGCTCTCACAACGGGAAATCAACTAGTGCGTTTGTTTCCCGAGCGCGCTGAAGTGTGCGTCATGTATGCCACATAATGCACAAGGATATGTATTCTGCGCGTATAGAATGCGTTGTAAAAGTGCACGCATATTGCTTACCTCTTTTAACAATGGAATTTTCTGTAACGCGTTCTTCTTTTTGTACGCAAATCGCCGAATAGAACGGCGCATATATCATATTCACACTTCCGCCCCGATATATACGTCTCCACAAGGAGTCACTGAGCGTAACAGTGTAGGTATAGGAGTTTGGAATCTATGCTTATAATATCTTTGAAATTAAAGCATTAGAGGCCGAAGAGGCAACCAAGTTCAAAGATCAATTTTTGTGAGAAATCACATTTTCTTAGTTTTTTTAGTATAATTCCAGAAGGAAAAATTCCACATACACAAAACTTCACACATATGATGAACGTGTCTAATGCTACCAAAATATATGGTTGCCATGGCAACCAAGGTCAAAGATCAATTTTTGTGAGAAATCACATTTTCTTAGTTTTTTTTAGTATAATTCCAGAAGGAAACATTCCACATACATGAAACTTCACACATATGATGAACCTGCCTAATACTACTATAATGTATGGTTGCCATGGCGACCGGAATCAAAGGTCACGTGAAATAAGGTCAAAGGTAAATTTTTGTGAAAAATAACATCTTTTTAGTATTTTAAGTATAACTCCAGAAGGAAACATTCACATACATGAAATTTCGCACATATGATGAATGTGCCTTCCGCATATCATATTGTGTGCACAGACTTTCTGTAAAGCGCACTGATATTTGCAGAACAAAAGGGCGCATGGACATGCAAACATCAGGGCGGCAGTGCGGATTTGACATACGCGCCTTTCTATCCGGTGATGTGCGTATTTAGGCACGCATTACGAAAAACGTCATTGTTAGAACAACGCAGCTTGCGTAAGCATTGTATCCGCGCAGAATTTAGTTGGCCTGTCTTTTTAACTAGAATACTTCACACGTATTTCTGCGTTATCATCGACGAACGCGCTGGTAGTTGCTTTCACTTTGTGAGCGCGTGAAAAATTAAAGGCCGATCTTAAAGGGAGTAATTTGAAGATAGAAACTGACTATACATATGGATAGACTATGAGCTTCAATTCAAACCACTCATTGTGCGTTCATATTCAAGTGCACTTATTCAGAGACCGGGGAGCTAATTTTGAAGTGCGGGGGGTTAATAATCGAAGTCGCCCAATATGTTCAATAAAATAAATGCAGTTTACTGCGGACCAAAATACCCACGGCAGAAAAAGTGTAGGGGCTAAAGCCCCTTAGCCTTTCATCTCAGCGGTCCCTGGAGTTATGTGTAGGCCTTATGCCACAAGGAAGAGAGAAAGTTCTTCCTGTGAGTTATATGGCTTAATGCGTGTGCAAGCGATGAGATAAGCAACTCCGTGGATTGCCCTCTTGTATTTTGATTTTCGTCACTTTTAGTGTGTGTGTGTCCAATTTTGTTTTCTTAATATCTCCAAATTCTTAGTTTTTTTTAGTATAACTCCAGAAGGAAACATTCCACATACATGAAACTTCACACATATGATGAACCTGCCTAATACTACCATAAGATATCGTTGCCATAGCGACCGGGATCAAAGGTCGTGTGAAATAAGGTCAAAGGTCAATTTCTGTGAAAAATCACATTTTTTAGTATTTTGAGTATAACTCCAGAAGGAAACATTCCACATACATGAAATTTCGCTCATATGATGAATGTGCCTTCCGTATGTCATATTGTGTGCACAGATTTTCTGTAAAGCGCACTGAATTTGTCCTTTTTGCACAACAAAAGGGCGCATGGAGATGCAAATATCAGGGCGGCAGTACGGATTTGACATACGCGCCTTTCTATTCGGTGATGCACGTGTAATAGGCACGCATTACGGAAAACGTCATTGTTAGAACAACGCAGCTTGCGTAAGCATTGTATACGCGCAGAAATTAGTTGGCCTGTCATTTTATCTAGAATACGTCACACGTACTCCTGCGTTATCATCGACGAACGCGCTGGTAGTTGCTTTCACTTTCTGAGCGCGTACGTGAAAAATTAAAGGCCGATATTAAAGTGAGTAATGTGAAGATACCATAGAAACTGACATACATATGGATAGACTATGAGCTTCAATTCAAACCCATATTCAAGTGCACTTATTCAGAGACTGGGGAGCCAATTTTGAAGTGCGGGGGTTAATAATCGAAGCCGCCCAATATGTTCAATAAAATAAATGCAGTTTACTGCTGCCCAAAATACCCACGGCAGAAAAGTGTGGGGGCTAAAGCCGTCTCAGCGGTCCCTGCAGTTATGTGTAGGCCTTATGCCACAAGGAAGAGAGAAAGTTCTTCCTGCGAGTTATGTGGCTTAATGCGTGTGCTAGCGATGAGATAAGCAACTCCGTGGATTGCCCTCTTGTTTTTTTTTCGTTTGTTTTTTGTCTTGCCAAGAGATATTAAGAACACATCTAAAGTTTCTCTGATGAAACAACTTTCACTCTTTTTCCATGTACCCACTAGGAATGTACAGTATAGTATCGTGCATTGTACATCAGCCATTTAAGCAAAATTTAAATATTTTCATTCAACAATATTGGTATTCACCTCTTTAGTGGACTGCACTGTACACTGTAAACCAATATCGCCATACTGGAAAAGCAGCTGCAACTTTCTCAAGTCAGAACTGAAAAGACCTGTTTGGAAAAATATTGTGAGCTTGTCTCTGCATGCAAACAAAAAAGGCTATGTAGAATGCTTGTTATCTCATCCCCACATACGTAGTATGTGGGGGATGAGATATTGTGCTTCGTTTACCATTGAAAAGTGCACACGTTTCCCCCTGCCAGTCGCCATAGCAACCATAACCATGGAAATGCATGGTAGGGAAATTTGGGGCTTTATGACCGCTACTCAAGGGTGGGGCAAAATGGAGTGGTGAAGGTCCTGTTTCCTGGTCATGTGACCAAATATGCCTAAAATTTGGGTCAAAGGCTCTGATGGTCAAATGACATTCACAAGGTCAAAAGTGTGTCGCGAACTCCTCCTAAACTAAGAACAAGATTGAGCCCAAACTTGGTGGGCGGGTGCATAGTCCTTGGAACTTGTGCCTGACATACCCTCAGCATGATAGGTCAAAGGTCAAAGGTCAACCATCAAAAAAGGTCAAAATAAGCAATTTTCCAAATCTGGCTATAAAACCTGAATGCAACAGTAAATGGCCCTGATTTCTTGACATAGCTTTCCTATTGAAGCGCTCTTGGCAC
>JAIZAY010000527.1:0-41573 GCA_029531755.1 Holothuria leucospilota | reverse complement strand
ATCATGAGCAAAAAGCCTGATTTGAGAGGCAACAGCATCCGGGAGATCATTTATGAAGCATAAAAAGAACAAGGGTCCAAGGACGGTGCAAGACTATTGCAGCTTACTGTACAAGACTATTGCAGCTGTTTTTGATCACTGAGAATTTCTGGAAGTGCCAAAAATGTGAAATGAAATCAGCAATTTTTTCGCACCATAAAATTTACTGTGCTACTATGGAACTTTGTTGACATAAGTATGCTAATGAGCTACATGGTTACGTCAGTGTAGAATGTTTGCAGTTGCCATGTGTATGTATAGGAACTACAGTAATCAAAATGCTGTGCATGATGTCACAAAATTATGCACACAACATACTGATGTCAACAAATATTTCGAACGCTGCAGTAAATTTTATGAAGTCGCAAAGTTGATGATTTTACAGTACTTCAGATTTTCAGAATTTTCAGAGGTTTAAAGTAACAAAAAACAACTGCAATATAAGTGTAAGATTAAGAAAGGAAAAGAAATGGTAGTAAATTTAGACTTTAGGTCCTAGCTTTCCTATAAGAAGAAAATCAGTTTTGACCAGCACTGTGCTGGTTGAAGACCCCAGTTTTTCAATGGGTCGGTGTAAGGAGGTATGGGGAGTTATCGGTGACTGGCTGTACACATGCCTTTACTGAGGACTAGGCCTAGTTCTGTACCCTGAACTACAGTAGTATGGGAAGCCCCAGAGCAAAACAAATACTAGGTCAGCAGACTGTGGACTAGGTTAGGCCTAGTCCTACCCTATGTTGGTTTGTTCGCCTACAGCTTACTTTACGCAGTCGTTACAACGACTAACGAAAATAGTGGGGGATTGACTGTCTGTGTGTTGGTCGAAATTTACTTTCATCTCACAGTAAATTTTGGACCTAAAATCTCAATTTAGTTCCATGACCTTTCCTATCCAAATCTTGCAGGAGTGCTATGTCTTTGAACACTGAGATCTTCTGAAAAGGTTCAAAAATTTGAAATGAAATCAGCAACTTTTTAATCAAATGTTCTGAGTGACATCAGAATGTTATGCACACATCATTCTGATATCAACAAAAAACAATGGAAAAGGTATTTCTTGCCATAGGTTGTGGACTGGGTTTGTTCATGCTGATTCAGTGATTACAGTATGCCTATGGAAAAACTGTATTGACTTAACTGTGTGTTTTCCTCCTATATGATCCACGTAGTAAGCCATGGAGGAATAGCATGGTAAACACAGTGAACAGCACTGAGTGTGTATCAAACTGTTGCGCACAAGTCATCGGCACCACATTTCATAAATTGTAATTTCATAATTCTTAAATTACAAGGCACAGTTAATACCATACAAATTGAGATGGATTTGTAAAAGTCACCCACTGTTACCATTGCAAAATATGAGGTAACAACTGGAATTTTAGCGCTACATGCAGGGATTGAAAACGTATGTACAGTACTTCTATGTACCGTGCTCCCCGTGTTCTTGCAAGGTGCACTATGTATGTGAACTTCTCTACAGAGCTCTGAATGTGTAGTGGGCCGCGAAACTCTCCCAGGTGGGCGGTGAGATCCGCCATAACAAATAAAAAATAAAGAAAAAAGAAATAAACTTTTTGAAAGGTGGACCTCAGAAAAATTCTGAGAGTCAAAGTGGTCATCGAGTTAAAAAAGGTTGAGAAGCACTGGTCTAACGTATGGGTGTTAGTTTACAAATTTTACGAACCTACACATGCACTAACTTAACTTTACTGTGCTGTGCTTTCACTATGGGTTTCTTAAACTTTGCTACAGACATGGACATACCCTACTAATTTGTCAACATTTCGGACCTGGACCAAACATACGGTTATTTACTGCCAATCCATTTTGCTCTCTCCTCAGTGGAAAATTGTGGAGAGAAATGATGAGCCTTCACAGAGTTTACACCAGTTGAATGTTAAAGAGAATGACATAAATGTCTTCTATGCAAAGCAAATTATTTCAACTTTTTCTGCAAGCATGCTGCTAATTTTGCCATTACTAATATGATGCACCTTCTGAGAACCCAAAACCCACTGTGTGCCTGTCTGGGTGGGTTTTGTGACTGTAGTTAGATATAAGAGCATGAGTCATCCTCTAACAGCTAGCTCTCCCCTCTTTTCCTCACTGAAAGGGTTGTGCAGTGGTGCATGTCCAATCTCAAACAATAGTCTCTGTAGTATACCTTGCAAGCCAAGTATTTCTACTGGTTGATAGTTGTGGTCAACAGTGCCTTGGAAGCTTGTTTGCTCAAGAGATGAAAGTACAGATAACAACTCAGGCAACATGTGTAGAGAGCTGTAGAGGTGCATGGTGCATCATATGGCCAGTGGGTCTTCTAGTGACATGAAAAATTAGTATCACCTCTTTTGAATTATTAACTCAACCCATGAAGTATTGGTAGAGCTTATGTGATACTGTGGGGCGGAAATGTCTTACTCTTTCTTCAGAAGCTTTCATTTCCTACAACATATGTCAGATCTTTTGGAAATTTTTAGTGGATGACCCTCACAAGGGTAGCAAAACAGTTTGTTCTTCTACAAAGGATTGGATGTAGGAATTGGGGGAATTTTGATAATTTTTGACATTCGACAGTCATGACATTCCTTTTACAGCTCTGACTCTTTCAGTACAATGTTTACAGTGTATGGTGTTTGTGTCTGGGGTGACCGACTGCATGATCAAGTGGTTAGAGCATCTGACTTGTAGCCGGAAGGTCTGGGGTTCAACTCCTGGCCGGGTCATTCCAAAGACTGTAAAAATGGAACCTACTGCCATTGTGCTTGGTGCTCAGCATAAGCAATGGAGTAGGGAAAACAAGCCAGTGAGCCACAACTGGAATAAGGCTGTGGCTGGCCCGACTTAAACCAGTTGATTAGAAACTGAGCCGTTAAACCTCATCTAACTCTAACTGTATCTGGGGTGAGCCTTACCTGGAAGGAGTGTGTTCATCTATTGAAGTGGAAGCTTGAATTTCATGATAGCACCAGGGAGTTGTCAGGGCTCCCTGATAGCACAAAGAGGAAAGTTTGAAACAAGTATTTTTCAGGAAAGTCACTGGACTGGAAACTTTTAGGCAACAATCAATTCACTTGTTATAAGATCTTCAACCATCTGCTGGTTTGATGTGTAAGAATTGGTGTTTCAGGCAAGACCTAATTATAAAGGTTAAAGGTGTTACTGTAGTTATGTTTAATATAGGCTATGTACTGTAAGGTACAGTATAAATATGAGCAGTTCTTCAATGTGAGTAAGGAATACTGAACAAATCCAGACTCTGCTTGACCAGTTTTCATGGCATGACAAAGGTGAAATGTTATATTAATCCTACTGTAGGTAGCTGTTACTGCATTTTAAAGTTTATATTTCAACATAAGGATGGAAGTAGTCAGCCTGTAAAGAATTCTAGAGTGAAATAATTATAACACAGTTGCTCTTTGAGATTATTTGGAGGGGGGGGGGCACATCTACAGGTCAGTCTCGTACATTATTAGTTAAATAGTTGCCCCTACACCTAATGTATATAATGAAAATGGAAGGTTACAACCAGTGATTTTGGCAGCCAGCCGTCCTTTCCACGGCCGGTTTCCCAAAATGATGGCCTACTGTATATTTTCGTACATGGCTTTCAAAATACTGTATACATGAAGGGCTCCGTGCACTAACCAGGGAGCTTTTATCCGAATGGAGATAGCTTGCCAAAACTTCCTTTGAAGTGAGGTTTGCATATGGGTCACCTAATCAGGGGTCGAAATTTAATTTTTTTGCTGCTGTTCCACGGAACAGCGCTTATTCCAAAATTACTGTTCCGGATCAGATTTTACTGTTCCGGAGCACTGTACCTCGGCATACGGACAGTTCGTGCACACGTGCAAACTGCAAAGGTGCAAATTGCTATCTACTGTATTCAAGTGGCGACTTGACCGTAATGTGGGGAGGGTGAATTTTTGCCTACAGCGGGGATTAGCCAGTGGGATATCATGATTTTCTTTTGGTTCTTATTTTTTAAGCACAAATTTATCCACAATAATCTTGCATTGTCCCGAGACCTAGCATTGCAGTGTCCTAAAACCTACTGTAGGATGAAATACACTCAAAATTGATGCAGAAGGCACAGCAAGCCTTGCAAGGGAAGTGGGATTTGAGTGAGAGCAGGAAAGTTCCACAGCAAAGGAATAGTTTTGCTTGATTCATCCTTTGCATTGCGGTTTATTGCTATAGCAAAGCAATGAGTGGGTTCTCCAACATATGAGTTCACATACTGTTGTTATTTTCTTGCAGCAGATTTACGTGAAATCGTTCTAGTCGTATCCTTCGCCATAACTTTGATTCAAGTATCATTCCACAGAGTAAGTCAATGGGAAGATCTTGCAAGGAAAATCAAACACTTAGGACCCATTGACTTTGGTTGCGAGATACCAGCAGCCAGAATTGCTTTTAGTTGTTTCAAGTTTCGGTGCTTAGTTGCTTGCTTGGAGGGAATATTAATTATACAAACCCCCCTAAAAACACAATAAAGTGGAGGGAATATCAATGAATAGTTAAGAGGTCATCTGGAACATACCATGCAAGACAAGGGGTGATGCAAGATGATCTTCGCTTGCAGGGCAATAAATGACATACTGTACTAAAAGTTTTTCTGCGTTTGGTAGTACAACTTCAGTATGTGCATTTTATACACAGTACTGTACCATGCAGCATAGGGAATAACACATGCAAGTGTAACCGACTTAAATTGATAACGGTGGAACGAGATTGCATTTCATACTTAAGCCAAAATTTATGGGGATTTTTTATATTCACAGTGTCATTACTTTATCAGAGATTAGCATGTGCGTATATTTATACGCACTTTGCTTCTTGTGGAAAAACACTGTTCCACGGAACAGTGGCTTTTGAAAAGTTACTGTTCCGGCACTAAAAGCACTGTTCTCGGAACAGCGGAACAGTGGGAATTTCGACCCCTGCTAATAATCATTCAATTATCCTGCTCTTTAGATTTCTAACCTGGATTAGAAAGTAAACACAAAGAGATTCGTCGTCTGTTGTCATCATGAGTAGAGCTACAGTATGGCAATTTTTTCCATTGCCATGGCATTGCCAGTCGCCTGAAAACTTTCTCTCTGGTGCCACATCAGCTTGATTTTAGGTGAAATTGTGAACATTGATTTGTGTCTGGTTGATTCAGGAAACTTGAGGAAATTTTTCAGAATGCAGTTAAAAAATTAGGCTTCTGTATCTGCAGCTCATTTGAATATGGTCTCTGTAGAGGAAGTATGTATTTGTATTGATCTAGTTCTATTACACAGTCATTTTGAGTTTAAGAAAACCTGTCATTTTAAGGTTGGCGGTATGAACCTATACATCAAAGTGTTGTTCAATTTAAGCCCCTTATTAAAGTATTAGTGGAGATGAATGATGTTGCAAGAAGACATTTCATCAAAATGAAAGCATTACTGTAAATAAAGGGCTTAAGCCCTTGAAAGCCTTATCAACAGCTGATAGTTGGTAATCTTTTCACACTTTAATAGGTTTTAAAGTATTAATAGCATAAATTAAACATCTTGTGCTATCCCCATTCAGATAACAACCCCCTGTACTAACACCCGCAAGTTCACAGTATACAGACCATGTACAGACTACATAAATATACAGAAGAGTTGTAGCAATGTGTCTGACCCTGTCAGTATTGATTTTGGGGTGTTTGTTTCTGACTTGCCCTAATTAAGCCACCAGTTACAGTATCTCCTTAAGTCAAAACTAATTGGTGACCCAGATGCTGTTTATTGTGGGCGTGACTTCCTCCAGAGGGTTTTGGCACTAAAGCACACACCTCATTCCTACTTAAAAAGTTTCATACAATGAAATGGTACAGTCATCGCTTGTAAACTCTGCTATTGTGCCTTGGTATGGGTTTGCAACTAATAATTTTGATTGAAAGACAATGCACTCTGTCTTATCACTGTTAAGCTTTGAGCTGATGAATTGTAAGCTATTTGTTCACATCATTTATGCAAGCTTCTGTTGCCTGAAAGGCAGCTTGTATGTTGTTTTTGTTGAAGGATATATATAACTGAGTGTCATCATCATAATAATGATGAAAGTGAATACTGTGACGTAATGTACTGACGTATAACATCATTAAACCCTGCTAAATATATTCACAATAGAACAGGAGTAAAGGGGGGGTCACACTATAGTGATTTTCAATCCGAAATCCGATCCAAATTTTTCTAAATTGGACCAATAGTTTTTTATTCAGACTTTGTTCTAAGGATGATCATGTTATACCCATAACTGATCCATAACTATTTTGTCTCACGAGGAACTGTTCTGCTACCATTATGTAATGTACACTGCTCAATAGAGCAGCATTTGTTTGAAAACCGATCTGATTTTTGCATGTGTGTCCGATAAACGCTGTCTGCAGATGTGACATGACGAAGTAATTAGTTTGCATTTCATTTTCATATCAATCATATATTTACACAGGTTGGCAAATTTTTGGCTCTTTCCAACCAGGGATGGAGAAGATTTTAACTAAAACTCACAAAAATGGACCGTAATCCTATCCAAAATCACTCTAGTGTGACCTGCGCTTCAGAACTACAGTAAGCCCTGTGGCATTCCAGTATCTAATCATTTCACTGAAGAAAGATCATTACTAATTTTTACTGGCTGGTGCTAGTCTATGAGATAAGATCTAAACCATGTGAGAACAGTACCACTTATTCTGTACTTTGACTGAAGTGTGAAATTGTTGTTAACTGACCATATCAAAAGTGGAGGACAAACAGATTTACCCTCATCTAGCTGAGATGCAATGAGGGCAGTCTCAGTACTGTGTCCAGGCTTGTATGCAGGTTGATTTAGGTTCAAGAAGGTTTTCACTCAGTAGATGGTTAACTGTGACAAAACTACTTTTGCAGTAACTTTTGCAATAAAACTCTAGACCATTAAGTACTGTACTTGCTGGGGGTGGGGAGGGGCAACTACAGAAGTCAAGAAAGTTTTAGACCGTTATTAGCTAGGGGTCAACCGATAATCGGATCGGATATCGGATCGGGCCGATGTTAGGACTATCGGTAAAACATCGGATCGACGAAATATAGCAAATTGCACTTGCCAATGTTTGCCGATGTTCCGTGCGTCGAAAATTTCATTTACGTACATCGGGGACGTATAGTGATAGTGATTTTTTACAACAAAGAAATGAACAGATACAGTAAATAGAATTAATCATTTTATTACGACCGACAATAGCCCTTGTGATGAACTAGGGCTGTCAATTTCAGTTTAATCTCCTAAATTATGTATCAACAGCGTAAACTGGCTCTACTGACAGGCACTGTGATATTCGCAATATGCACAAGCTTTTAAAATCTGTACGTAGAGTCTAGTGATCATGTCCACCCACTTTAGTTTCAATTCCCCGAAATTTATCAATGAACGAAACGAAGTGTGGAATTCGCAGTCATTAATTGTATGTTTGATATAGGGCCGAAATGTACGCAAACACGTATACCTTAGGCATGTACGTGTTCTGTACAGAGAAGTTCAAGTGAAATGCACCATGAACGCACAGTGAAGCCAGTGCATGTGTAGGTCTGTAATTGTATGCAAACACCCATACATTAGGCTAAGCACCTGTTCTGTAATGACGTTGACGCACATAGCAAGAACATGGGGCGTGGTCCGGGAAATAACAGAGTTTTTGATCGCTGCTTGTACGACTAAATTTCCAGTTGTTACATCATAGTGTGCAGTAGTTACGGCGGATGCTTTTTATGTAAGACATGCATGTTCATTTGTGTGAAATTAAGAGTGCCATGTGCTTTTATGGCTTTCGTAATAAACGATGTCTGCAACATCACCCCGATACCCAAAACTCATAGCTGCATAACTTTGCACACAGCAAGCTTTCTAGCTAGCATGGAACAAATATTTACGTATGGCTATGTAGTACATGCATGCATGCATTACGTACTGCTATATGAAATACTCAAAACAAATTTACACGTGTAAGCCTACACAATCTGTTTATGTGTAGGTAAAGCACGGTAGGATGGCGCGAAATGGCCAAGTACATGCACTGAAATCGCAGGCTTATTTCTGTTTTAACGTTCATTAGTGCGAGCGACTTGGGCTACGAACAGAGAACGAAAGGTATTGCATTTTGTTAGGGGAATTAGTAGGCTTACAGTGAGTAGGTGAAAGTCAGTTCAATCACGGAATTATGTGCTATGAATGAAGAGTCACCGATAATCTGCCGATTGTTTATTTTCGAAGCTTTATTTGGTCATAGAATTGTCATATAAACATCGTTTTGTGAATGAAAGGTATAAGTAAAACATGGAGGGGAATTTTTTAAAGGAAATTCGTTTAAGCCGATGTGCATGCATAGGCATGGCTCACGAGGAATAAGGAATGTTTGACCGCGCTGTGAAATGTAAAAGCATTGATAGCGAAAATATCGGATCGGATCGGATATCGGCCGATGTTGTGATAAAAACATCGGACATCGGATCGGCAGCAAAAAACCACATCGGTTGAGCCCTATTATTAGCACACCACCTATGAATGGGAAATTTTCTTTAACTGAACTTTCCTTTGACATGTTTAGTGACACTCCACGTGCCAACACCTACCTCAGTTTGTTCTTTCTGTACATTATCACACATGGATCCATGATAAAGATGAGATCAAACATTGCTACTCAAGTTACATTCACATTTTTTTCACCAAAAGTTATTGCCACCATAATAATAACAAGAACAACAACGCCTTCCTTCGCAATTTGGCGGAGGGTCTGGCATAAAGGTTGCTGTGTAGCAAGTATTTACGTGGGTCTTAAATTCGAGATTGGTTGCTTGACTGCGAGAGAGGCTGAAATTAAACTCCCATGAAAATTTTTCACTACACAGTACTGTACATGGCTATACAGACTGTGATATCTGCAGCCCACAGCTGGTTTAATAGTCAGGCATACCCTACCGTGAGGGAACGCGTTTACATTTGGTCTTTCCACTTATCCCTCGATGTCAGGGAGCATTTTTCACTGATTTTCACTGGCAGTGAAGGTGGAGTTTGGAGTCTAAACGCACATATTTTATTTTAGGGGTGCTATCCCTATTGGTGATTTGAAGAGTTTAACCAATAACACTGCCATTGTACGTGTACAAGGTAGAACAGAAATGGCAAGCTTTGGCCATAGCATACTGTACTAATTCAGACTATTTTCAGTGTATTTCAGTGATGATGTACAGTAGGCCTTGAACCTTCATTAAGGTATGAAGCAATTTATGTTCATATCATCCTTTTGTGTGCTTGACATCTTGGTGAGAATTGGATTCAACAAAAGAGTTATAATGTTGTTTTGGTTCGAGAGAGCCTATTTTCCAGCCACATATTTTATTGGCTTCAAATTCACAATCTTATGGATATTCTTTGAAGTGAGCATTCTTATCCCTGCTTGGCCTTCCACGTTTTTTTAGTTGGGTAGTGAGTTTCTTCATGTTTTACTCCCTGATGTCGAGGGATAAGTGAAAAGACCAACTGTAAGTACACGTTCTCGTGCAGCTGAGTGACCCTGCCTAACAGCTGGCGTTACACCACATACTGCACATACATGTATCAGTGTGGACTTCATAATTCTTAACGTTGTGCTGTTGTTTCCCTTGGTCATGCAGTGCACATGAATTGCATTGTCTTTGCGTGCATGTTATGCACCGCGCTTTGATTTATGAAGTAGCGGCTATACCTGTACTGTCTGCAAATATTACGGTGCAGAGGTCACAGATGAAATGAGATTCTGCTATGGTTGCAGTTGGGGGCAGGATGAGGGACAAAAAAAGCCTTAGCATTTTTGGGTTGATGTTTGTGTTCACTTTAATGAAGTCCACAGGTTTTAGGAATATTTTGAGCATTGATTATTCATTACCATTTTCAACCAGGGGCTTAACTTTCAAAACAGGTGGAATTTTCCAAACTTGGTGCCGAGAAGCAGAATCAAATTCAAACCTGGTTCTGCTTTTGTTTCATAAACTGCTTTAGGCTTGATGTATGGTTAGAATCATAGGCAACTGGAATTGTTACAGGTGTATAGCACAATTTTCACAAAAGCCAGGTATGGAAACAGACAAAACAAGTTTATATCAATTTCAACTACACTGCAAATCAATTGGAAAGGAAATATCTTTTGTAAGATGCAATTACCATGCCATTTCACATAGAGTAAAAGTAAACTATAGAAAAACTTCCTGGATAGAAATTATTCAACCCGGGTAGAAGCATTGTCAGTCAGGTACATACCCAGGTGACTGGTGAAAACACTATGTTTTACACAACAGAAATCCAGAGAGATGTGCAAGACACGTACTTGTTTCAAACTACTTGATTTTCACCATGTTTGAAATAATTTAGAGTGGGAACAATTAAAATTTAACACCATATCATAGGTTAAAAGGGTAGGGGTATGTTTATAACTACGGTAAGCACCAGACAACTTGCCTGGGTCACAAACAAGCAATCACATCATCACCATCATGCATAAGTTACCAGATCACTGCAGATACTGCATTTACTGTAGGGTAAGTGGTTGAGTCATAATAATTCAGGGGCATAGTTTTACAAGGCTAAGTGACCACGTATGTGGGAGAAGTCTATATGGCTTAATGAATTACAACTTCACATGGGGTGACCAACTCAACAATTTTAAATTATCTTGATAACGTGTTTGTCATTACATGTCTGTCTACAGCACAGGAATGTGTGTTTCCAAACTGTGCCTACTTTTGTAAACCTGATAAACAGCTTTCATCTGGCAAGCAGTACTGGAGTTGTGCCAAAATGGAGCACTGTTTAATAATAAAAAGTTTTTTATTCTGAGCAGAAAACTAACATTACAGTAGCCTTCACTGGGAAACTTTGCCATCAGTTGCAGGTTTTCCATGTGTGATATATCACATCATTAAAGCCAGCAGTGCACTGTGAATAATTTCTGTTGCCCCTGTACTGCTTGTAGCAAAAGCCGTGAGGAAATAGACTATTGACAGAATGACACTCTGTCTTTTTCTTGATTCAGAAAAGACTTACACATACTGTTCTCTTGCACACTGGTGCTGAATGCTGTATACGTGCAGTAATTTAATGAAGTGTATCTGTAGACCTAACATTGATGTAAGGGTACTGTACTGTAGTACTTGCCTTACCATATTTCATGAAAATTTTCAAGTAATAAGTGCATTATGAGGGTTCCTGCAACTAATACAGTTTGCCAATTTTTCTTTAAGTTGACTGGCCATACATAGTAAGTGTTCAGTGTGCTTGAAAAATGGCAAAGTGGCAACCTAAATCTTTATACATGCATCAGTTGATTGTGGAAAGATAATGAATGTGATGTGAATATGGCACATTTTCTCTGCTGCTTTTGAGAACTTTTTTGCATATATATGCTTTTTAACCACAGTTTTTTGAGGAAAATTGTGCAAAATAACATCAGTTGTGAAGGAAAATAGTCTATATGAACATACCAAACTTTTGCCACATTTAGTTTTTTTGGCCAAGTTAAAACACCAACATGCATGGCAACCCTGGTTACTGTATTCTACAGTACATGTGTACGTGAAGGCAGGGCAGGTGTACATTGATTGTGTTCGCTCAATAGGACCTCTGTCACTGATTTAAAGCTACTTACTATACTGTATATGCAAACCTAGTTAAATGGCAAACTGCCAAACCTCAAAATTTTCACATCTTTGGTGATTCCCGCTCCACTGGGAGTTGGCAGGTTGCCTCACATGCCTGTGCATGTGTTCTGCATGGCTAGCCTGCACACCTGGTCATACTTATCTATTTAAACCAAAGGGAAGGTGTGAATAAATCAGCCTTAATATTCTGGACAATAATAGGCTACCTCTTGGCAGACCTGTATACTCTGTACTCCAAGTCAATAATAGGGATTATTTGAGGTCATTTAAGTATTATACTAATATCCATGTAAGACTGATAGTACTGTGGTGCTCAGTAAACATTGGGGTTAATGAATTGTATAAATACTGTACAATCAGATAACAATTGTTTAATCCTCTTGCACCATTGACTCTGTGGGATCATTTTGTTGTCTGATTATTACCATGATAGTGTTCAGTAGTAGGCCCTGTTAAATGTGCATTCATGTAGTTTGTGAGTACTGAGTAGTCCTGTAGTTGTCATTGATCAGCCAAAAGTATCGAAGGGCTATTGTACAGTAGGCTGGCTCCACAAGATGCTTTGGCTTTGGCTAGGGCAGGAGCTTTCAAGTATTTTGGACCAAGGGCCACTTTTTCTTGAGTTTTGATTTTTAAACAGTTAGCCACATCACACAGTTTTAATACTTTCTTTAAAATATGGCTTCCTTAAAACTTCCATGTGCCATTCTAGAGCGCACGACCAGCTGCAAGTAGCCCACTGGTAGCCACTTCCCAGCCAAGGTTGGAGGGGTTGTTTTTGGATTGCTACAGCAAAGGCCAACTTTCCAGACATGTGGGCAGCTTGCCAGCTCAGTAATGGGTTCATTCCATGCTGAGCCTACAAAATTAAAATGGTTCCTAGATAACCTTCTCCAATTTAATCCATTGAAATTTCTAAAATACTGTATCTAGGCATGTATATTAAACAGACACAGGTCTGGTAAATTAGAGCGTATTCATGGTGGTGTGGAAGTGGGAACAGCTTGATATTCATAAGGGTTTTTAATTATAAGGTTCCTGTTTGTAAGGTTCTAAATTCATAAGGGTCATTTTTTCATAAGGTTTATTCATAATAAAAGAAAGGGTTCGCTTTTCATAAGGTTCATTCTTCATAATAGAATTAATAAAAAGGTATGTGATTCAAAATTTGATCTGAATTTCATGGCTGAGAATTTTAAAATCAAGTTTAAGCAAGTGATGACTGCCACATAGTGAGTGTCTGTATGACCCTATACAGGTGCAAATGGTGCCAGCTTTCTGTCTTACAAAAATACATGTATGGGTGTAATTGTATTGTGAGTACTACCAGGGAGTGGATACTTCACACACCGACATCAGCTACTGCTTTATTAATTGGACCAGATGTTGCATAGTATTGAATATTCATTAATCCACCATTTTCTGGGTGACATATTTCTATGACTATCACAAAAATGAATTTGTTCAGTGCTCACTTGCCCAGGCATATGGCAGTGACTGAACAATGAATACCCTGCACAACCTGCTTCTGAATGTACAGTACATTAGGCATGGGATGCACAGATGTGAAGTGACAATCCTCAATAAAAATTAGTGCATCAGTGATGCAGTAGCTCAGCTGGGGTAGGGATGAATAGCTCTTAGGGACAATTACTTTGTATGACTGTTTTCTTTGTTGCCACAATCTGAGTTCTATATTCAATACTCTGCATTAATATATTTTTAAAGGGCTCTGGTAGTCCTCCTAAGAATCCCAGAAGTTAGTTAGTTAGTAAGATAATATTTAACGACACACCAACACGAATGTGTTATATAGTGTCAACTAGATAAATTCGTTTCAAGTCCTCCCCTTTAGTCGCCTCTTACGACAGGTGGGGAATACCGTGGGCATATTCTAAAACCCCCAGCCCACAGGGGGCAAGAATCCCAGAAGAGTATACTGCCACCACTTAAAAGTTTGTCATAATTTCACCTACTTCTAACAGAGATACAGAATGTAAAGACACATTACAACATCCTTGGAAGAGTCAGGATTGAGTGTCCTTGGTTGCCCAGCTCTAGACAGTGACCAGTTACAGCTGTTCTCATTCCACAGTGAGAGCTTGCTATCAGTATCATACACTTGCACACAAGCTCTCCATCATTATCTGACACCAAAATCAAAACAGCCCTCTGCCTGCATGCCAGTACATTTGTGTTGATACTGACCCCCTAGAGAGTTATCAGCACTGGCTATGTTTTACAGTTTGTGTACAGTGAGCAGTACTCTGTCTATAGTGTTTTAACTATAACACCTCTTGAACTTTGCATTGACAGTACTTGCCATATGGATATCTTTTCCTTTGTTTTGGATATGGAATAAGGTGCTTCAGATTTGTTGTACCGCAAAGAAAAGCTTGTGACGTTCCGCCCCTGTAGAACCTTGTGCACGTAAGAGTTTGTCAACAGTTTTGTGTGATTTTGTGCAGTGAAAAACTGACCGCAGAAACCACAAACAATTGTACAAATTTTATGTGCACCTTTGCGGTCAAATTTCTTGCACGACTTTTGAAATCACGCAAAATGGCAGGATTTCGAATCACTTCGCACAAAATCCCATAAATTTGTCGAAATTCAATTTTTCAAAATCGTACAGGAGCTAAACAACCACAGTACTGTCCAGTTTAGTTAAGTTCTTCGCACAAGCATCAAGAGTTTTAAGGAACTAGAACTATTTCTTTCACCGAGGCTTTGTCAAGACTATACGATTTTGTCAATAAATCTAGTGTTGTTTCTTTTAACCCTATGTATTTGTCACAGTACAGTAGGCCTTCACAATGCACGAATTGCCTGAATTATTGATCTTCTTTTGTTAACTTGAATAGTCTGAAGTCAGATACCATTCAACTACAGTGAGTTATGCCCATAGTGTGCTTGAATAAACTGTGCAAACCACAAGGGTATCGATGTCCATGGTTTCATGAGAACAAAAGAGAGTGCCCAGGTAATCCTTTGCAATCATGTCTGTGTGGACTAAGAAGCTTAAAAGATTAATTTCTGCAGAATTTGAGGAAGCTAGTTATGTTCTGTACTGCCTCAAGATGGGAATGATACTTTTCTTACCTGGTATATGGATTTCACATTAGAGGAAGAACTCTTATTGTTTTTTGTTGGAGGTCAGAGGATATGTCAGGTCGATAGACGTCAAAAACCAAAATCTTTGTAAACGTGATACTTTATCTCGAGGTAGAAATCATGGATACTTTTTATACATTAGCATGTGATGCATTTTATTCAGAAGATGAAGCCTATTGTTTTTAGTAGAGGTCACGGAGGGTAAAACTTAAGAAACCTTGGGAACTGCTTGTAAACATGATATCTCATGGTAGAAATGATGGATACTTTCTATACGTGAAAAGTTTACATTTCATACGTGGGATATGGATTTATCACATCAAGAGGAAGAACCCTATCGTTAAGTGGAGGTCAGAGGTCATGTCAGGTCACCAGAGGTTAAAAAACCAGAAACCATGTAAATACGACATATCATGGTAGAAAGAACGGATACTTTCCATACTTGGCATGTGGATGCCGTAGAGTCAGAAGATGAACCCAGATTGTGTTTTGGTGAGGTCAAAGGTTATCTGAGGTCAGGGAAGGTTAAATATAAAAAACCTTGGGAATTGCTTGTAAACACAATATCTAAATGATAAATACTTTTCATACTTGCATGTTTTTATCATATTGAAAGGAAGAATTCTTTTGTGTTTGGTGGAGGTCAGAGGTCATGTCAGGTTACCAGAGGTCAAAAACTAAAAACATTTTAAACATGATATCTCAAGGTAGAAAGCATGCACATTTTTAGCTCATACCAGCATGCTGGTGTGAGCTATTGTGATCACGCGGCGTCACTCTATCTATCTATCTATCTATCTACTGTATCTATCTATCTGTCCACACTTGTTCAAAATGCTTCTCCTCCCACATGCTTTCATGGATTTGTTTGAAACTTGGGCACAATGTTCCTTGGGCGGTGGGCCATTTGGGGTGTTCAGGAATTTTTGGTCCAAGGTCCAATGTGGACCCTAGGGCCCATTTTATGAAATTCTACAAAATGCTTCTCCTCCTACAGATTCTCTTGTACAATGTTGATGGTTTGCCATAATGTTACTCTGTTATTGGTCCCTTCGGGTGTTCAGGAATTTTGGGTCCAAGGCCCAAAATGGACCGTTGGGTCCATTTTGTGAAATATTGCAAAGTAATTTACTTCTTCTCTATTAAATGTGTAAAGAGCGGTAACAGCCTCTCATTATATTGCTTGGTTAGTGATCTCATTATGGTGTTCTTGAATTTTGGTCTAAGGTCCCATGTGGGCCCCAGTGGCTCATTGTATGAAATTTTACAAAATACTTTTTCTCCTACAAATTGTGTTGTTCAGTGTTGATGATTTGCCATAATGAAGTTCTGTTAATGGTCCTTACAAATTACTTCTCCAATTTGGGATGAAGAATACTTTTGATACCTTTCTAACCAATTTTGTGCCACCCCTCTATTTTACCAGTCTCACAAAATCACTTTACTACCTATTTTTCTTTGTGCTGCAACCTCTTTAAAACTGTCTGTGTAGAAGAGGTCAATCCTGTGCAGTTGTTTAGGTTAGTTTAAAGGGAACTGCTTAATGGGATTGTCAGAGCACGTGGGTGTCTTTGTCATAGTGATCCTCTGTTAATGGTTCTTTTAGGGTGTACAGAAATTTTGGGTCCAAAGCCCAATGTACCCTAGGGTCCATTTTGTGAAATATTGCAAAATGGTCAATTCCTCCTCCAGGTAATGTTTAAACAGAGTTGAAGGCCTGTCATAATGATGCTTGGTTAGTGATCTGTTTATGGTGTTCTGGAAGTTTGGGTCTAAGGTCCCGTATGGGCCCTATGGCCCTTTTTATGACATTTTGCAAATTGCTTACACCTGCAGATTCTCTTGTACAATGTTGATGGTTTGTCATAATTATATTTGGGTAGTGGTATCTTCAGGGTGTTTAACAAGTTGGGGTCCAAGGCACAAGATGGACCATAGGGTCCATTTTGTGTAGTATTGCAAGTGATTAACTTTTCCTCCAGTTAATGTTTAACAGAGTTGACAGTCTGTTATAATGATGCTTGGTTAGTGATCTGTTTCTGGTTTTGTGGAATTTTGGTCCAAAGTTTGGGGTCCAAGGCCAAAGATGGGCCCTAGGGGCTTTTGCTTTCTTAAATTGTATTCATGAAACAACTTACAAAGCAAAGATAGCATGACAAATTTTTTGTGACATTCAGGAAGGTGCCATCAGGGTATGTGAGATTTGGGGTCGTAAGCCATTTGACATCATTTAAAGTCATACGATGCTTGTACTAACAAAGACTACAAGCCAGGGACCCTTAATTAGTTGAAGGTATGAGCTTCAGCACCATTGGTGCTCTAGTTACATACTTGGCATGTGGATCCTTTTAGTCAGAGGATGACCCCTATTGCATTTTGTAGAGGTCAAAGGTGAGGTTATCAGAAGACAGAAACTGAAACCCTTGTAAACATGATGTGTGAAGTTGGGAATGGTGGGCACTTTCATATTTGGTACAGAAATTTATCATATTACAGTGAGTGGAAGAGTGCTATAGTTTTTGGTGGAGGTTAGAGGTCATGATATGATAGTTCACCAGAGGTCAAAAAACCCAATTCTTTTTAAACACAATATCCCAACATAGGAAGCATGCATACTTTTCATACTTGGTTTTTGGATGTGTTATAGTCAGAAGATGAACCCCATTCTTTTTGATAGGGGTCAAAGGTTACACGAGGTCTCTGTAGATGAAACAGCAAAAACCTTGGAAATAGGTATTAATGAAATAGCTTAAGATCAAAAATTGATACCTTTTGTTTCCTTTTGGCAAAGAATCACTAAGCCTTTTGGCTCTCTGGTTACAAATATTCTTGCCTGAACTGACTTTGTAAATGCCATACCTGTAGATATAGTATATAGAGACACTGATTAGTAAAAACCCTGAGTCTGCCCTAAAAGTATAATTCTGTATTATGCTGTCAGAAATTTGTTGCTTTGTAAAATTTTTATAGCACTATCCAGTCTTACAATCAATCTTTGTGTGACCAAATTCACAACCGCTACTGTCCTTTTCAGGTTTCTCGTTCAGGCATTAACATTTCCATGCTGACTCACTGTAAATTGTGTCTACCATTTTGTGGCCACCTGGGTAGCATACCATGATGTAAAATATACAGTAAAATACTGTGCTTCATACAAGCAGTGTTACAGAAGTGAGGACATGGGCCCTGCTTCATAAAGAGTTACGCTCAGTCTTAAAAACAAGCAGTCATCACCCCAAAGTATATTTTTGGTGTGGGGGTATCAAAATTCTCAGTTGGTTCCTGCTCGTTGATTGTCATCAAAGTTTGAAAATTCAGATGATGCAGAGTAATTACTCACATTCCACACAATGCAGAGAGAGAGAATGTTTGGATTACACCTTACAACCTTGTATGCGCACCAGGACATGGCCTAGCCGAAGCAATAAAATAGGTTTGTGTCTGCACAAGGAGGAGATCTATACAGTTTATGGTAGGAGTTACAAGCTGCTTAGTTGGGAGAGTTGGCCAAACTGTCTAGGATGACAAGAATTGCCCTTTGAGTTCGATTCAGTAGGACTATTGCATGATAGATCAAACTTTAGGAGCAATCCAATACTCTTTGTGAAACAGGGCCCTGATCTTCTACTTCACACAGCAATTGTGCAGCTTTAGCTCTAGTACATTTGGGTCCTTTGATGAGGCCATTTGGCTCCTGGTTTTGAAATTCACAGAAAGTCAATCCATACAACAAGGTATGTACTTAACACAGTATATAGTATACATGCACTGCTCATACCTTCTGTCTGTTGTGTAAATTAATGCCAGTCATCATCACCCTTTCAAGGTTTACAGTACCTGTACAAAATGTGGAAAGCTTTTTTCTCCTGTACAGGGTTCAGGTCATGCGCACACATATATACAGGTTGAACAGAACAGTAGCCTGATAAATAACATTTGCTGATTGTTGGAATGACTTCTCTTCACAATATGTTTTTGACATATTTAAACTAAAAATAGGGAAAAAAACATAAAAAAAGCTGTCAATTACGTAGCAAAGTGAACTACTTGTCTACTGAAGACGCTGTTATATGATACTGTACAACTAATGATACAGTAGGATGCTTATACAGTTGAATGACACAAAGTTCATGAAAGTAGGTCAACTTGGCCATGCACAAAATTTTTGCAGGGGGAAGGGGCAACATGTTAAGCAGAAGGTCAGCATTTGCTGATGTAACACGAAGATTGTTGCCAAAAATGATTCCTATATTGCCAGAAATGACACTTTACATGCCTTACAAGTTGTGTGTAAACAATTTTTTGGCATTTCAGTAATAAAGTTTTTAAGACTGATGTGGTAAAAATTTACTGTCAAAATTTGTATGGGGGTGGGTAAGGGGCAACTGCCACTTTTTCCCCCTAGCTATGTGCAGCCATGTAATTTAAAGCACTGCAGTTCAGTACAGTAGCCTACACACTCAGACAAATGGCATGCCCAGGGAGTTGATTTTTGGATGGAGATACATCGCTTTGAAGTGAGGTTTGTACCACCAAGGTTTCTCAGTAATCCATTGCTTGTATCTTTTGTGACATTTCTATAAGACTTACACTAAATAAGGAAGTTGACACAAGAGGGATTTGTTGTCTGCTACACCTACAGTAAGACTGGGAGTTTTCCTCCATTGTCACATTGCCATTCATCAGGGAAATAAAAAATTATTGCATCTTGTGATGCTCGGTGATGCACATGATGTGTTTTAGGTTGTATGTCAAAATACGTATGAACAAGAATTTATATCTGGTTATTTCAGGAAGCATCAAAAAACTTCATATTATTGTAACAAAAGTTAGACTTCTACCTCATCAACTCATTTGCTTGTGGTATCTTGTAAAGAAAGGGGCTAGCTGTATTCTTTTGTTTCAATTAAACAGCCGTGTCAAGTCTTTAGCTCACACATGACATTTGTGAGGGCAGTAATAGTAATAATATTGCCTGCTCAGAAAACTTGTTGTTGGCACAAACCTACACATCAAACCATTGTTCTGTGCAAGCCACTTGTTAAAGAATTACATGACTCGAATGATGTTGCTGGGTGAATGATATCAAATTGGAGCCACCAAACAAAGGAAAGAAATCCCTTTGCACCAAATAAAAGGCTTTATCGTTGATAATTTCCCCTCGATTTAGTCTTTCGTAAATTAAACTTTTTGATATATCTTCATCCAAATTACAGCTCCCTGGTTTGCCATGATTTTTCAGTATTAACACAGCAAGGTCCTTTTCTTTGAAGTGGAGGAAAGTTTAAGCTGGTCATGCATGACCTGCTTCTGTTTTAGTCTTGTACCATATTGTATAACAGTAAGGACTGGCATTTTAATCTATTTCACTCCTACTTACCGCATCTAATCTATGTACAGTAGGAACATTCCTCAGATCTGGAAAGACTGTGGGGAAGCCTCTACTGTAGAGCCATCAGGGGTATGGTACCCAACACCGAATCCTGACAGGCAGGCATGCGTTCACGGAGGTATTACCAGGGAGCTGTAAGAGATGTAGGAACAATGCTTGTTCCGGCTTTGAAACTGTGTTTTGCCGACACTACATCCCAGACAGTTCCAGTTCTCCCAAGAATACAGTACTCCTAGCCCCACTCAAAACTGTGTTAAGCCCATCCTTGTGCAGACACAACTATTTTATTGCTTAAGGCCATATCCCTGTGAACATGCAAGGGCCTAATGTTCATCGGAACACTCTTCTCTTTTGTGTGTGAAATATGAGCTACTGTACTCTGCATCTTTTGAATTTTCTGATTTTGATGTTAATCAAAGAGCAGTCAGGAGTTGAGAACTTTGGTTACCTCTAACAAAAAATGTACTCCGGGTGAAGAGTGTCTGCCTTTTAAGCTTCACATTGTCTGGCTCCTGAAATTCCTGTAAAACTTAGAGGGATTTATAGGCAGTGAAGACACTATTTCTTGGTGACTGCAAGATCTGGACGGGCTTGATGATTTCACACATTGACTTAACATTGTCAGTCATTTAAGGAGAGAATATCTTGTGCAGTCAGGCATCAGGTGCCACTTTTAAAAAGAGTACCATATTTCTTTATGCTACTTTTTGAACATAATGACATGATTCACTATTTCAGGAACAATCTGTAATCATTTCAAATGTCATCCACAAATTTTACGCTGCAATGGTTTACCAAAAAGTGATATTTCAAATTTAAGGAAGAAATTAGAGTAATAAATAACAGAATTGTGTAACTTAAAAGTGCATGTACAGTGGTTAAAACTGAAAAGGTTAAAACCTTTCAAATTCATTGGTTATGCAGCTCACTTCAAAATACAGTGTTCTTGCCTTGATGGTCTTTGTTTCAGGATTACTTGGCTTTGAAAAGAGTAGATAATCATTAAAGAGGAAAGTCAACAGTAGGAAGAAAGAGACCTGTCAGTCAAATTTTGGTATTTGAAAAGGGATTTAAGTATTCTCAAATCCATATTGTCTGACAAATGTTGGTTGATATTTCTCCATCTCTTACAGCTCCCTGGTATTACTCATACTGTACCTCTGTGAAACAGGTGTTACCTGCCATGGTATTACAAGTGGCAGATGTACTGTACTATTACTGTACTCCATGACAAAGATTGTGGAAGGGATTGTTTGTGTTTGCTAGACCAGCAAAACTGGAGATGAGTGGTACCATGTAGATAAGGTATCCTTGACTTCACCAAGTTTCTGTGCCATGCACCAGTTGCAGTGTCATTGTGAAGTAACTCTGTAGTTTCACCTTGTGGGAACCCCTTAAAGGTGGTGGAACTACAGTATAAAGGAAGAAGGTTTAAAACAGGGTTCTCAGAGGTTAGAAAAGAGTCCAGGTGTCACAGGAAGAGGGTCCAAGGATCGGCGTAAGTGCAGTGAGACAGCAAATCACGAGATAGGTACCCAAAAGTTGCAACACAGAGCAAATAGATAACAATACCATAGGTTTGAGTTACAAGAAAATTATTATCTCTCTCAACAGCAGGCCTTTACAATAAAATATGAGAACAGAAAATATAGCAGACTTTTGCTATTAAATATGAACGTATAGATATAGCAGACTTTTGCTATTAAATATGAATGTATAGATATAGCAGACTTTTGCTATTAGATATGAATGTATAGATATAGCAGACTTTTGCTATTAAATATGAACGTATTAATATGAAAGAAAAAAATACAGTTAAACATGGTCACAGATAAGGGAATACTTCGTAGGCTGATCACTGAGATAGCAGTTCCAGTTTCTGGCTTTCGTTTAAACAGTTGCACCCTCTTAATGCATTTTAGTTCCTCAACCAACTACACATGTAACCCTCGTCCACGCCCAACGGTTGCTGGAAAAACCTAGCCCATAACCGTCAAAGTGAGAATTGGATGCCAAGACCAAAAAAACCAGGTTTTGTCCTGGGTAATTACGTTGTCTTGAGCACACAGCTCCGGGAATTACGCCACACAGGCACAAAATATACAGTAAGCACACAGCTTCAGTTTACTAGGCTGCCACAAAGGTACAAAAACGTTTAGCACACAGCTCTTAGGGTTACAGCCACGAAGGCCCCACAAAATGGCGAGCACACAGCTCAACAATTTAGCCACACAGGCCAACATTACGACGGCAAGCACACAGCCCTATATCCTTTCCTGAGCCACACAGGCAAACATTACATGCGAATGACGAGCACACAGCTCTTATTCAACACTACTCAATTCTTCCAGCATATGTTGTACGTTCTTCCCAGTTAATTTTTTAGGCCAAAAGCAGGCCTTCTCTAACACTGTAGGTAGAATTAATTTACTATTGTCCTTCTTGAAGGGTTACCCATGTCTTACATTCTTGTTAACGGAATTGAAAGAGGCAAACAAGCTAATCTAGCCACACTAAGGCGGCTTATGCAAATTACAGGTATGCAACATGCCTACGAGTATGATATCACGATAAAAGAGTTCAATTAAATGACCGGTGGGGGTGTTACGCAATCTTACTACTTGATATCGTTTTTTTGCTGTGACACCAGGTACCTCTTGTAGTCCCTGAAAAAACTCATGACTCAATTATTAAAAAGGTTGGTGAAATGAGGATTGTCAAGGACATTCTTTCCCAAACTGGGAACATTCGCTGATTTGTATGAGTGTCTCTCTCACAAACCACCATACAGTACTTTCTCCAGATCCATATCTACAGTACTAGATATCTGTAGAAGAGCAGTATGTACATATTGGGTAGTGATTGGTAGAGTTTTCTGAAATCACACACCCAAAGCAGAACAACAGCTAGTGCACACTGATAAATAACATCGGACATGCGGAGTGAGCAAAGCTTTTCATTCAGCCTGTCTCTGTGGAAGAACTATTGGCCCCCAGACCCAAATGGCACAAGCAGCTGAGAGTCACCATGCAGAATAGGAAAAAAGTGTCAAAAAGTTTCATCGGCTTGAAGTACTGCACAAGGCGGGGGGGGGGGGGGGGTGAGCTGATTAAAATCACTGTAGACACTCAAGTGCAAGAACCTTCAGTATTGTCATTTTGCTAGGCCAGTATTGAGTGAATATACATACATTGATATAGTATTCCCTTAAGGAAACCAAAATGTGTATGATGATAATGCAGTTCATCCAGTCTTACTTGGAGACATCAGATAAACTTGAATTTCTCCAGTTTTCTGCTTTTCCTTTTGTTGGTATGTATCTTGCATAATGTTGCCATCCAAATAAATTACTACATGTAATGTGAAGAGTTTATCCTTTTTATCTGTTTGAGCATTCCTTTGGAGAAACATTGTTTACCAGAGTTGAAAACAGACCATCCCTGATTTATTGTTCTAGGTACAGTTCATGTGTAAATTTGAACTGGGGAAGATAGTATTACCCCAGGCTTAGTATAAACTACAGTACTGATTTGGTCTGATAAAGTAATCCAGCTTTTTAATGATAATAATATTTTCATAGCCCTGAATCCAGGTGCATGAGAGCATAGTTCAAAGTGTTTTATGTAGAACACATACAGTAAATACACTCATAAAAGTAAAAAGTAAATAGGTGAATTTGAAGTCGTTTCTTAAACACAGTATTATAACATTGTCACTTTGCAGAATACTATAAGTGGTATGTTGTTCCACAGAAAGATGCAGCATAAGAGAGACTCTTTTTAGATTTTAGCCAGACTGTGGGACTCCCCAGGAAATTGGTTGAATGCACTTGGCTGTTAGGAGCATACAGTATGGTCCAAGTAAGTTGGAAGTGTAGGGAAGATCCATCTTTTAATTGCAGAGAACATTAGGAGTAGGATTTTAAATTGTTGGCAAGATGGGATAATGAAGTTCATAGAGTATAGGAATAACATGGTCTGGCCTGTTTTGTTGAACAGGTTTCAGTTGGTAATAGCAAAGTACAAGAATCAAGGTGATCAGTGGATGAGAATTTCAGTGCTCTCCTTGTTGAGATATCCTTGTCCGGCTTATCCTGGGCAGTTTGTATTTCAGGGGACGAAATAGTGTGAGAGAATTGGTAAGCATTGGTCCATTCTGGATTAGCAACTATTGAAATCAACATTAATACAGTATTTCAAATGAGCTGTATTATTTGGTTCATGTGTGCTGTAATATAAATGCTTCAGCTTCAAACAATATGGCAACTATCACATGCTGGGCTTATCAGAATAGTTAGAACTGAGGCAGAGCCAAAAAAAAAAGGTTCCTAGTATTTGCAAAGCTGAATTGGAATTGCTTTGCAACTGGAAATTCTTGGGTCGCAATTTGTGATGCAAACCCACACTATTTTGTGCCTTGATTTTGTTAGATATCTACACTTTGTGCTGCAAGTCCTCACTAGGTTGCTCCGATGATTTAAGTGATACTGTACTGTACAACTTGAGACTGGCAAATCAGTCATCAAGTGTGCAGTCACCCAATTGGTGAAATAGACAATGGAATTTGGGGAGGGGGATGGGAAGAAGTCCTACCAGTATAATGAGATGGGTGCAGTCAGATTTTCTTGCAAGGGTTGTATTATTTTACCCTGTATTTTGCTGTTTCCTGTTTATCAGGAAAGTCACAGATCTTCAAAGGAAATCCAGTATAATCATACATTTCATATGAATTCTCATTCTGAAGTGAAGAAATACTATAGGTACTGTCATCGTGCATTTTATTGTCAAGACTTATGCCACTTCTGTATACACTTACTGCACATAAAAGAAGTCATTGCTCTGCTGAACCTTGTACAGGTGTACAAGGCACTTACCATTTTTGATGAAATAAAGATTATATGCCACCACCCTACATTAAATTGAATAGATGGGATTAATATCAGCCTAAGAAGTTTTTAATGGGTTCAGTTTGTTAGTATCCAACTGTTTACATGTGCCCTTTATGCATATTTGTACAAATAACAGTACATAGGTCTCAACATTGCCCTGTGATCAAAATGATGGTGTATGCCATATTCTGTTTCATAAGTTGAAAGCATGTACGTGCCAGTTGAGTGTTTGTTAACATATGTTTGTACTAGTGTTTCCTGGAATGAAATCGTTTGTAAGGAAGAAATAAAAAAAAAAAAACTAAGGTTGGGGTGATTTTTGAAGGTGCATGAAAGCAATATTTCGTATTTTTAACTTGATGTTATGCATATTGTGGCTGCTTTTAATGGAAGAGTCACAGAAAGTAATCTTTATCTAACATTACTTTACCTCTTGAAAACTCCTGCAGGGAGTTAAACCGTATAAGGATATGATTAATACAGTTCTTCATATTGTAAAAATTCTATAATGCTTTCAACAGTGTTCATACTCACTGTAAACACAAACAGTGCATAAATTTACTTCCAAGTAAGACAATAACATTTGACCAATGTTTGCCCCACAAATTTAATTTCTGACCAATTTAAACTGTATTTTCTAAATTGACTGACAGTTACAGTACAAGTCCTTTACAGCAGCTTGTCAGAATCATCAGAAACTGGATAAGAGTGGTTAATGCAGTTCTGATTTAGACACCATTTTGACTTGTGTTTACTGTTTACAGTGCATTATACAGTACATACAGTAGCTCTTAAATAGCTTGGGAAGAACTTTGCCACAAGTCTGTATTTTGCTTTATGGTGCAAGTTAATAAGTGTATAAAAATGTAATACATCTTATCATTTGCTTAAATGGTTGTCACTTATTTTAATTTCTGCAGGGCATTTTGACTTTCATCAAATGCAGCATTGAACACCTGTTGGGTTTGAAGGCTTCTTTATCCATGCCCATTGATGAATGCTCATCTCTCATAGTCTTCAACAAAGTTTACTTCTCTGAAACACAAGTGAGAAAACAAACAATCTCAAAACTGTGTTTTTGACTGTTTGACAGTACCCAAAGACAGAGGCACTTCACAATGGAGCGAAGATTCATTAAAAGCCCTAGTTCTCTTGATGAATTGATTGAAAGCCTCCATGTCTTGTTTGAAAGCGATAAAGTGAACGTTGAAGAAGTACAAGAGGTAATGGAAAATTACAAAAGCAATGAAGATCACTGGGGGAAGTTTGCAGATTATGACCATAACAGGTAGGTACTTACAGAATATTCTCTAATAAACGCCCCGGGGGCGTTGCATTTTTGTAAAGGGGGGACATTTATTTGAGGGTATATTTTAATTAAAAAAATAACTTTCCACAAAAAGCCTACACAAGTGTCTTCAAATGGGCTACAAGTTTCTTAGATGTGGAGGTGATTATAGTCCCTTTGTTTTTACTAAAAAACCAAAACACCTTAAGCCTAGGCTTAGGCCTGTAGGCCTAGGCCTCGGCCTACTCAGATTTGTCAAAAATTTAAAGGGAGGCGTTTGTTAGAGAATATGCGGTATGTTGCTGTATACTTATCTATACAACACGGGAAACTGACCAGTCATTTTACAAAATCCAGATAACATTCAACCAATCAGATTCTTGGACTGGCCAGTCTATTGAATCAGAGATCACCCAGTTGATTACATTATTCATTAGATGGGAACAGGCTAATCAGTGGAGAGTGGACTTAGTCTCACTCTAATAGAAAGCTGTAAATGAAGTCAGAATCCATTAAGTCTGACAAAAGTTTTGGGCACCTGGTCAAAACTTCAGACTGCAGCCACCTCAGCCAAGCTGCAAGGGCTGCAGCCATATATACTGCTGTTCACATTTCATTGGAGTACTTTAAATTCTGCTGTTGAAATGTCTACAGTAACAAAGCTTGGTTGAGGCAGCAGCAGTTTTGCTTTGACACAGTGCCTTAGACAACTTAAAAGGGATTGGGTGGTGTATTGCTTAGAATGTCTTAAACTGTTATGTATCTTTGTAAAGAATGACTGAAGTCATGGAAAGTAATGAAATTTTTGTAACCACTTCGGTCTGTTTTTCTCCTTAATCTTATAGACTTATGGGACCATTTGGATTTGGGGGGCACAATTTTTTCTTGAATTTCTTAGCATTTTGAGAAGAACTTTGGCCCAAATTTCTACAGATTCTGCCTAAATTTTGGGGTTTGGGGTTTTCCAATTATTTGGGCAGGGGCACAGTGCCCTTGTACCCCCTTCCTGTCTAATACACCTATGCTTAATCTCACCTAAAATGAAACAAGGATGACTTGGAGCTAGCTTTCTGTGAAGGAGGAAGGAGCACCACCTAGTGGGGATCTAAAATGCCTGTGGTATTCCATTGGTACAGGACTGTTGAATATAATAGTAGTAACAGGTGGGGTAAGTAGGGCTCGTAGATTTACAAATCAAGTTTTGGTGAATTTTGTACAGTGTTTACCTTTTGACCTGAGTAAAAGCATTTTTTTGGTCTTGGAAATTTTTTCCTGTAGATGCTGGAAATGTACATTAAGGACATTTAAGTTACATGCTGTTTATTAAGAGGACTTTGTGGAGTGTTGAGCAGCCAGGGCAGTACAGTGCTGAGCAATTTCACAGTAGTGCTGAGTGGTACAGTATGGGCTGGGCATCAGAGAAAGGTGCTGCCATGGGGGCAGTGCGTTCTTCTGCTATATCAGTAAACACTCTTCTGTCAGAATGATATTGGGTTTTGGTCCAATGAGTCGCTTAATATTTTAAGGCTGGATCTGAAGTTGTACTGATTGTGACGTTAGTAGGATGTTTTATGTGTCTGAAAGTGTTGTGGTCCTCTTGCTGAAGGTATGACATTGGGCAGACACTGAAAAGTTGGATGCTAGTCTAAACATTGTCCGGTCAATGTTTTGCCCAATTTTGATTCAATGGCAACCTTAAACTGACTCCAGTCCACGGCAAAATTTTTACAGGGTACGTTAAATGTACACTCCTTAGACAAGTTTGTTCGAGTTTATATAAAGATTAACATAGCAGGTGAAGCGTTAGATTTTTACAGTACATGCAAATTTTCACTGAAGATAGACTAAGTAAACTACATGTATAAAGCTCATGGCCAGTAGTAACCCCAGCTTGTGGACGCAAACCAGCTTAATATATTTGTCTAATAAGCAATCCTTCCTGTTAGTACATAGAAGGCCTTCAGAACCATATGCATTCTTTGAAAATGTTGGTTGACACTGTAATATGGGTATGTGTATTTATTGTAATGCAGTTACAGTAGAAATATTTGGTGTGTTAACTTCAAGGTATCACATCAGTGACTGCCAGTAAATCATACCAATATGGGAATAAGTTGCCTTGAGACACAAGGTAACCAACCTCAAGAATGAAACTATTTGGTAATGGCAGTACAGGATATGCCTGTAGCATTTATAGAAGAATTGCAAAATGGGGTGGGGGGGGGGGGGACATTGTTTGATTTGGGGTGGATTGGTGGGAAGGTAGGAGGCAATACTCTTTGCAAGACCCTGTGTGTTACTGTACAGGTCCATTTGGTTTCCAGCAATGGAAATGGGCTTGGAAGACTTTGAAGTCATAACTCCTGGCTGGGGTTGAGTAAAAACTCCTCTTTTCTTGGAATTTTTGAGGAATTTAAAACTGTCAAAATCATGCACAAGCAGTATATTTTGGAAAGGCATTTCCAAACTACTAGACATACTAGTCTCTTACCAGGTCACAAAAGTTGCAGTTGCAACACAGAAAGGAGGTCTTATGGTTGTTAAAAAATGTACATAATAACTGTCAAAACTGAAGGTAACATGAACATTTCAGAGCATCATACTGTAACATGGCTTGTGGAAATGTTGTGAAGTTTAGTACAGTACTATGCAAACTGTGATACTGCATAAATCCTATAAAAAGTGCAAGGTTTAAAAAGTACATTAAACCTCAGCAATTGTGCACATTTTGTAGTACAGTACATTGCATTGCTGTAGCACTATGCTCTCAGAAGATTCTGCAAAGGGCCTCTTACTTATCTGTGGTGAAAAATGTACTATTTTAATTTAAAATTGGGGCAAATTTTAGAATGTATCCTAGGCCTGTAAATAAGTGTTTGCTATATTCAGACTGTTAGGGGTGATAGTTCCTACACTTCAGTGAGAATGTGTGACTTTGACTATGCATAAAGTTAATAGTATGGACAAAGTGTAACATGAGTCATGGTAACGTGAGTCACACTAATTAATTTACATTTTAATTATATGTAATGAAATTTATAAAATTTATTTCATGTTTTTTGAAATAGCAAAGAGTAAGCAGATGACTGATAATTTTACTGATTGTTTCCTGCTGGCTATAGTTTGAGGAGAAATTCAAAATGAAAAAAGGTACTTTTTTTGGTGTCCTTTTTATGTAACGTGAGTCACGCTGTAATAAGTGCTAATTAAAACACACTGATGAAGTGAAATAATTATTTCTTGGTACTATTTTATACTTTATACCAACATGTTCCAACACAAATAAAATGGGATGATTAAATGTTTTACTTTAACATTTATGTTGAAATGTATGCAGAAAATATGCCAAAAATGTAACGTGAGTCACGGTGGAATTGCCCATTTGATACATAGATTGTTCATGATCAGAGAAAGAATGCTATTGCTTTTGGTGGAGGTCAAAGGTCATATGAGGTCACAAGAGGTCAAAAGACAAAAACCTTGTGACATGATATCTCAAGGTAGCAGTGACCCACACTTTTCATATGTGTATATAGATTTTTCATGTCAAGAGGAAGAACCCTATTGTTTTTGGTAGAGGTCAGGTCATCTGAGGTCACCGGAGGTTAAACTGTGAAAACCCTTGTAAACACAATGTCTCAAGGTAGCAATGACCGACACTTTTCATATTTGGCATATAGATTATTCATGTTGAGATGAAGAAGCCTAATGTTTTTGCTGAAAGTCAAAGGTCATTTGAGGTCACCAGAGGTAAAAAGCTGAAAAGCTTGTAATCACGATATCTCAAGATAGGAATGACCGACACTTTTCATATATGGCATATAGATTCACCTTGTTGAGAGGAAGAACCCTGTTATTTTTTGGTGAAGGTCAAAGGTCATTTGAGGTCACCGGAGGTAAAAAGCTGAAAAGTTGGTAATCACGACATCTAAAGATAGGAATGACCAACACTTTTTATATGTGGTATATATATTCATCATGTTGAGAGGAAGAATCCTATTGTTTTTGGTGAAGGTCAAAGGTCATTTGAGATCACCAGAGGTCAGTGACCGAAAACCTTGAAATCGCGATATGTCAAGATAGGAATGGCAGATTCAGATTTGTCATGCTAAGAGGAAGAAACCTATTGTTTTTGGTAGAGGTCAAAGGTCATCTGAGGCCACCAGAGGTTAAACTGCAAACTGCTTGTAAATGGCTTGTAATCACAGTATCTCAAGATAGCAATGACAGACACTTCATATTTGGTATATAGATTTGTAATGTTGAGAGGAAGAACCCTATTGTTTGTGGTGAAAGTCAAGGTTATCTGGGGTTACCAGAGGTCAAAAAAAATTTTTCAAGAATTTCCAAGATTGTCATCTAGGGTCACCAGGGTCAAAAGCAACATTTTCCAAGAATTTGAAAGATTGTTTCATGGGGTTTCCAGAGGTCAAAAAGCAAAATTTCCCAAGAATTTCCAAGATCGTCGTCTGGGGTCACTAAAGGTCAGAAAGCAGTTTCCCAAGAATTCCCAAGATCATCATATGGGGTCATCAGAGGTCAAAAGGCAAAATATCCCAAGTACTCCCAAGAACGTCATCTGGGGTCATCAGAGGTCAGAAAGCAGAATTTCCCAAGAATTCCCAACATCGTCATTGTGGGTTAACAGAGGTCAAAAAGCAAAACTTCCCAAGAATTCCCAAGATAGTCATCGGGGGTCACCAGAGGTTATACAGTACAGCTCAGAATAAAATGGACGTTAGTAGCGTTAAGCGTTAGAAAATTCTGTTTGCTAACGATAGTTGCGTTAGCATTGAACCTGTGGTAACGCTATTATCGATACTTGCGTTACCAACGTGCATCGTTGCTAGCGTTATGCCTTTCCGCACCTGCAGCCTTCTCTCCAAGTAACGATCCTATCGTTAATTGCGTTAGAAGAAACATGGTACACAAATTGCATCGGCTTTTTCACATACATCGAAAACGGTACGGCAACGTTGTGAGCGCTACTTGCGATAGCTGCGTTAGGTTTACATGGATTGTACGGCCCAGCCGCGAGCCAGCAGCAGGCTGCATCACTAGCACTTAACGATTCTTACCTTCAAAAATTTTTTCCATGTTCGAAAATATTATTGCGCGTTTTAAAACTTCATGAATCTTTTAATAAATAATGGAAGAACACAAAACTGCTATCTGCTTTACCAAATCTCCGTCATTAAAAAGAAAATGTCGGACATTTGTTAAAAATCATTTAAAATATTCAAAAATGTTTTGGAAATTTCGTGGCAAGTCCCGAAATATTTTTGCGCGTTTAAAAACTTAATGCACCTTTGATTAATAACGGATTACACATAGAACTGATGTTTACTTCGGAAAATTTCCGTCATCAAAAAAAAAAAAAAAAGGTCCTTTCGGACATTTCTTAAAAGTCATCTAGAATACAAGAAAATGTTTCGGAACTTTCTTGATATGTTCGGAAATATTTTTGCACGTTGAAAAGCTTAATAATGAATTTTTTGATAAATAATTTATGGAAGACATAAAACTGCAATTTACTTCCGAAAATCTCCGCCGTTAAAGAGAAAGTACCGGACATTTGTTAGAAATCATCTAGAACACTCAAAAAACGTTTCTTACCTTCGGAAATTCTTTGGCATGTTGCAAAATATTATTGCGCGCTAGAAAACTTCATGTATCGTTTGATCAGAAGTGGAAGAACATAAAAGTGCTATTTAATTCCGAAATTCCCGTCATCCAAAAAAAAAAAGTTCATCGGACATTGTTAAAAATCATCTAGAATATTCGCAAATGTTTCGGAAATTTCTTGGCATGTTCGAAAATATCTTTGAGGGTTTAAAAACTAATGAATCTTTTGATAAATAACGGAAGAACATAAAACTGCAATATACTCATTTATCTTGTTTGCCGACAATTCTGCTAAAATGATGGTCTGCCATTTCATTCCCCCTAATTCCGATGCGGCAAACTGATTCATACACGAGAATTTGCCGTTACTTATTTTAGAGACTTACTTCACTTGGACGCCGTATAATCCGTCTACGCTTAATTGTCTACGCGGACATGATTCTATTGTGTCCAGATATAATAAGAAAATTAAAATTGTGGCTGTACACTTCCTCTAGCACTGAAAAGTTTTCGACCAATCTTTATTCAGGAGTCACAAGTGAATATGCGAGCTTTTATTGAAACTGAATCAAGTTGCAACTGTGCCGATATTTCGGACTTCGCATTGGTACAGTATTTACATGATTAACGGCAACATTTTCTTTGGGCGAATTTAAAAAATAAACTACCGATATCAAACAGGAGTCTTCAATTATTCTGTGTTCTGACTGTTCTCACACTTGTATTTGGTACTTCTACACAACACTAACTGAACACTTTGGAAGCGCAAATGCCGTTTTTCGTGACTTTCCCGCCTGATATGTTGCGAACCAATTTCAAAGGCACTGCCAATAAATCAGGCAGTTGCCGACTTTTTACAAGAGTTTTAAGGAAATACTGCCCATGCTGTACTGCGCTTCATGATTTTTACCCGATCCGCAGAAGATCACTGTGGACTAAGTGCAAAACGAAAATAAATGCGTTTGCCGAGTTGTATGAAATTTGTCTTTGTTTTAGAGTCATTTTCTTACTTGCAGTGCTAGTACAACAACATATGAAGCTGTACTCTGGCACTGACTGCTCATACTGTCATACAGCACAGCGCAGACTACCGCCGCGTGTCTGGTGTAAAATGTTGTCACCTATTGTTTTCAAAATATAAATGCAAGCCCCGTTCTCCCAGGGTTCAAGAATTTCTTAGAATCTGTCAATCATACGTGAACACTTTGCACATTTGGGTCAATGGCCATGTTTTTCTCACGGCTGTATCTTTGATCATCTACCACGAGTAGAAAGATCACAGACACTGAGGCATGCCGCCCCAGTGGAGAGTTGTCTGCCGCGGCCCGCGAACAGCCCGCTGGTGCGACCGCAGCTTGAGAACCAACTGATTACAGCAACCTATAGTTTGGACAGTTCTCTCCTCCTCCGTCTCCCACTGCCACCCCCACAGCAGAAATACATAAGCTACAGGATTGCTCTTTAAGACTGAATGTGTGCCCGCTTGTTGGAAGGGACTTCCAAGGCAGGATTCGCTATAAAATTATCTTGCTATTGTATGCACGTACGACCCCCCCCCCCCCTTTCTTGCCCTACTCGGTTCTACTAGTGATGATCACCCTCGTATTTTGAAGTCACAGAAGGAAAGAAAAAACAACTTAATACTTTACAATTTAAAATCAATGATAATAGGTCTATGATGAGTAGTCCAACACAAGCGCAACCTAGCGGCGCAAGCCTATGATACTAAACCCAAACGTAACATTTTCAACTATTCATATCTCCCCTATTGATCGTTTTTAATCGTAATCACTTCGATAGTAAATAAGCTATTGCTAACAGCTTTTTTTTCCCTTTTCTTAAGTGTGTAGGGCCGATTTTTCTTAGTTTTAAATCCGCCAGTAAAGTAAGACATACCCAGTTGCCCGATGGATGATAAAATACTATTAAAGTACAAATGGGGTGCCGTAAAAATATTTTCCGACTAAAAATGGTCTTCACAAAACTAAACAATGAAGCCCGTGCCTGGTACCCAATCTCTCCTCGTTAACACATTTTAGCCTGTTTTCTCCAGCCCCAAAATTTATATAACTTCTTTCCAAACACACGCAATCCCGAACAATTTAGATTTCTGAAGACCTACTTTTACTAGCCCCAAGGGTAAAGTTTTCAAAGCATATGAAGAAATAAATCTGAAATTGAAAAAAAAAAAAAATGCCCCGCCCGCCGTTATCGGAGACGAACAGTTTCCGAAACCGATTAAAACTAAAAAACGGCAAATTTGAAATTACCAAGTCATTAATTAACGATACAGTAAAAATTGTGGCTTACCAGTTCTGTACAAGCACAAGACGTTTTTTAAGTCCAACGAAATAAGCACCGTACATATTCCAATTATATCCAGAGTGCCCAGCTGATCGATCCAATTCATAGAAGAGATCTTCTCGCCGTATGAGCCTACCTTTTCAATCTCCCCCCCCCCCCCCCTCCTTTACACCCAGACCTTTCTCCTTCCACCCTTCCCTTACCGAGAAAGACCTACAGTAACGTTAGGCCTAGATCAGTTAACCTTGACTAAAACCATGGCCTATTCCGTGAATTTGTAATTCCACCAGGTAATTGCTATGAGTAGGCTCAGTTTTTGCCAAAATTTATCGCGATGTAAAGATTGAACTATCCTGATTTGGGATTCAAGTGAATTTGAAAATGTTTTGACTGTCCAAGAGCTGAACGTGGAGACGGTCCCTGAGGACCCAAGGTATGTTGTTCAGCATTATACCTAGCTGCTAATGTGGTTAAGCTAGTTATATGCTGCGTGTGTATGTGTAGAACATGTTCAGACACGCATGGGCCCAAACTTTGCATATGCAAAAACAGTACAGTTCGTGTGCAGGTATTTGCAGCTAGCTGGTCCAGCTGGGTATGTACGGCGGGAACTTCCAGTGCAGTGATACAGTTATCACAATGCTACGAAGTATTCAAATTAATTAGTTGAAATGACACGTGAGCAGAATATTGCAGGTGTCAGGGGACTTCTCGAAAGTTCTCTCACCAATACCGTACATTGGTACATGTACTAAGGGTACATGAAGCCGTGCACGTAAGGCAGAAATATTGCATGTGTCAGGGGACTTCTCGAAAGTTTTCACCGGAATACCGTACATTGATATATGTACAATATGTATCCGTACACGTAAGGCAGAATGCATATTCCAGGTGTCAGGGGACTTCTCGAAAGTTCTCACAGGAAAACGGAACAGTAAAAATTGTGGCTTACCAGTTCTGTACAAGCACAAGACATCTTTTTAAGTCCAAAGAAATAAGCACACGTAGATCTGTTCGCTTGTCCCACCGAGTGGAAAGTTCACCGAGGGATAATTTGATTTTAACAGTATTACATGTGAAACAGGCCAAATTGGATTAGTGAAGATAGAAGAAAAAAATATTCTCCCTCTCGCCGATACCTGATAATGTTCAAAAGCTGAAAAATACAGCACCAGAATGCATCTAAGGACACGTAATAATTTCTCAAAGGGGAGGGTTTCCCCCTCCCCTTGTGGACGAGAAAATTACGTACACGACAACAGCTCAGTTGAGACCGTGGGCTGAGAACAGGGGCGTAGATATCTTTTCAACTTTGGGGTGATGGGGTGAACTATCGCAAATGTGACAAATGTGCACGGCGGGCGCGACGCGCGCGCCCTTGCGGGGTGGGGTCCTGGGGCCCGCCTTCGGCCCCCGGCTGGGGTACGATGCCGAACACTTTACAACTATCGTAGTTTTACTACTTTCGAACTAAAATCCGGACGAACAGATGCCAGCAATGGAAAATGAGAGGGAGGGAAAGTATAGGTGCATGCAGGGAAGTGATATTAGACCGTCCCAGATAGGTGTAGCAAAAAGGGTAAAGCACTAAATCAGAGCGTTACAGAGTGTTGTTTTCGTCATAAGTGTAACAGTATTAACAATCACCATCTATACGGATAATGGCTCAGCGCGAACTGGCGAAGCTCTGGTAAAAAATTTTGAAAAATGTATAATGGCTGATACGTACTTTCAACCTTCTACATCGTTCTACATATTACAGTAGATTGAAAGATCCCATATTGATGCGAGGTCCCCACAGATGTTTGAAGATGTATCTTTGTTCTTCGGAAAGTGTTGTGATCAGAACAGTTTCGTGTATTGTTACCTTAATAATGGTCAGTAGACTGAAACATTGGAGGGGGTGATTACATGGGCCATCCCCCTAGTCAAATGTTGGGGATGTATCCCCCATCCCCCCCGGGATTTACGCCCATGGCTGAGAAGTACGTCTACTCCCCCACCCCCATGTGCAGATGCATTCACTCAAGGAGCCACAAGGTGGTTTTACTGGTAGGTTTACTTTCTCACATAATGACTAGCAAATACCTTTTCGCCCCGATCATTCTAGAAATCAGTCTCCAGGCTGTTAATGTTACCTTGGCGTCAAAATGACAAAAAAAAAACAACAACAGTGAAAATATTTCTCGCCGATGGGAGTCGAGAAGTTTTGTCGGGGCCTGGTCACATTTACGCCCAACAATTATTAACATCGTTTCGGTGGGCAATACGTTACCGGTACCGATAGAGCTTGAAAATATAGGACAAGGTCTAGTCAGGTCATACAGCGCTGCAATGTCTAGACAGTTACACATCGCGTCTACTCGTGGTGGATGATCAAAGATACCGCCGTGAGAAAAACATGGTCATTGACCCAAATGTGCAAAGTGTTCACGTATGATTGACAGATTCTAAGAAATATTTGGACCCTGGGAGAACGGGCTTGCATTTATGTTTTGAAAACAAGTGACATTTTACAAGCTGTCGGTACTGCGCTTCATGAGCAGTCAGTGCCAGAGTACAGCTCCTTGTCGTTTGATAGTTCAGTTCAGTTCAGTTTATTTCGTTTATAACACATTTACAAAGATGCAAGCTAAAAAACAAGATGCAATGGTGAAATGTAGAGTTATAAACTGGACGCTAGAAAAACAGTAAAGTGTTTATCGTAGCTAGCGACCTTAAAAGTAAGAAAAGGAAAGATAAGAAAGAAAAGTAATAATAATAAAATGATACAGAAAGGCTTAACAGTATATATAACCAGGCGGAACAAGGCAAAAGGTGAGGGGGTAAAATTGGCATGAAGCTTAGGCAGAGTAATTGTCTATCAAAAGAGATTTCACTTTATCCTTAAAAGTTGCATAAGATCTGGAAAGTTTAATATCATTAGGAAGATCACTCCAAATTTTGTAACAATAATTATTCAACAGTAGTTTCCCATGTTTAGAATTGTGCCTGGTAACTGAAAAGAGTGCATTGTTTCTTGTTGGGTTTGGAACATGTGAAGACCTCCTAGGGTTAACAATGTTACAAAAAAGCTGAGGCAGTTTACTATTTACATACTTGAATACAAAGGTACACATCCTAAGAGTGTGAATATCACTGACCTTGAGAATCCCGAGATTACTATGCAGCTGGTCTGTAGGGTAACGCCGTTGTGAAAAAGTAATGGTTTTAAGAATTCTGTTTTGTAAGACTTGGAGGGGTCTCAAAATGGAGGCTTTAACTACTCCAAGATTTCAATTCCATAAGATATTTTGGAGTAAACGAGAGAATAATAGAGTTGAATAGCAACTGCTAGGGGAAGCGAGGTCCTGAGACGATAGAAAATGCCGTTGTATTTAACGAGGCTGTTGCACAGGTCATCGATGTGATTTTTGAACGAGAGTTTATCATCAATCAATAATCCTAGATACTTAGCACAGGCAGTTCTGCAAATTTTAGTGTCGTTTAATGTGAAATGATCGGGACAGGTATGAGCACCACTTTCATTAGAATGAAAGATCGAAAAGGTAGTTTTGCCTAGGTGGAGGGTAAGTTTGTTGGAGTTCAACCAAGTTTTGAGTTGACTTAAAACGGCTTGTGCTTTAAAAACAAGTTAACACAGTCTTTATCATGAACGAAAACATGGTGTCATCAGCCAAAAAGTCTAACAGATTCATTGGGAACAATATTACGAATATCATTAACATACATCAAGAAAAATAAAGGTCAAGAACAGAACCCTGGGAACACCAATATTAATACTTGTATAGTTAGATAAAAACACCGTTACATACATGAGTTGTTTTCTTCCAGAAAGGTAGCTAGAAATAACATCGTAAGCTTTACCACGAATTCCATAAACTATATAACTTCTGAAGAAGAATGTGGTGGTTCAACAGTGTCAAACGCTTTTTTTAGATACAAGGTATAGGCCTAGACATTTTCCCCGTTGTCAAGATGCGTACGTATACAATTTATGGTTTCTAGGAGTGGCGTGGCTGGTATCATGACATTTCCTGAAGCCAAACTGGTAATCAAATAGTGTATTATTATCTTTCAAGAAAATCCTAAGACGTTTTTCGATAGTCTTTTCAAGTAACTTATTAATAGAAGGTAACAGACTGATTGGGCGATAATTCTCTGGGTAGTTGCGATTCCCTTTTTTGAAGATTGGAATGACTTTCGCAACTTTCAGAGCATCAGGGTAGACTCCAGTTGTAAGTACAAGATTAAAAATATGGCTTAACATCGGAACAATAACATGACAAATGGATTTAAGAATTTTGGAAGTAATTTCGTCTAGGCCGGGAGATTTCCCATCTTTTAAAGAGAAGATTTCCTTAGAGATTTCCCCCTCAGTGACGGGTGATAAAAAAATTGACTTAGTGTTACTAGGACATAAAAACTGCATGGGGTCAGCATCACAAGAAATGTCTTCAGCAAGTTTGTTACCAATTACACTCTTAGGGGCCGCGGCCCACCGGTTGAGAAGCGCTGCTGTAGGCTATATCGAAGTTAGTCAACGTGTTATAACATCCGCCCATATTGACGAGGCTGGATTGATTTAATCGGATTTAAATTGGATCATACTAGTATTTTTGTGTGGAATATAAAATCTTTACTAATGGTAAGACACATTGTTTTAACAATAGTTTCAGTCCCCAGATTTTCGTAGGCCTACGAGCGAGAACGTGCTCGATCCCGCTTAGAGCATACAGAAGTTACTAAAACAAACTGCCGTGTCCCCTCCCCCCACCACCACCAGTTTATCCTTTTTGGGGGTCAACGGGCGCTGTTTGGCTAGAAACGGGCGCCAAACAGCGCCGGGCGCCCACTGAATTTCACCCTTCTTACCGAGGCCTGTTATTTTTAACGAATGTCCGATAAACTATTTTGTTTTTGTTTCTTTTTTATGACGGAGATTTTCGGAATTAAAGGGCACTTTTACTTTCTTCCGTTATTTATCACAAGATTCATTAAGTTTTAAAACGCGCAAATATCATTTTCAAACATGCCAAGAAATTTCCGAAACATTTTCAAATATTCTGGATGATTTTTAACATATGTCGGATGAACTGGTTTTTTTTTTATTTTGATGACGGAGATTTCTGGAATTAAACAGCACTTTTACATTCTTCCGTAAATTTTATTTAAAGATTCATTAAGTTTACGCATGCGCAAAAATATTTTTGAACATGCAAGAAATTTCCGAACATTTTCGAATATTCTATATGATTTTTAACAAATGTCCGATAAACTTATTTTTTTCTTTTGATAACGGAGTTTTTCGGAATCAAATAGTACTTTTATGTTCTTCCGTTATTTTTGGGCGTTTTTTAAAAACTTAATAAATCTCTTTATAAAGGACGGAAGGATAAAACTGTAATATACCTCCGAAAATCGCTGCCATTAAAGAGAAAGTATCAGACATTTCTAAGAAATCTTGTAGAACACAAAAAACGTTTCTTACCTTCGGAAACTTTTGGCATATTCGAAAATATTATTGCGCGTTTGGAAAACTTCATGAATCTTATGATTAATAATGGAAGAACCTAAAACTGCTATTTAACCCTCCCAAAATCTCCGTCATTAAAAGTAAACATCAGACATTGTTAAAAATCATCTAGAATATTTTGAAATGTTTCGGAAATTTTTGGGTATGTTCGAAAATATTTTTTGTGCGTTTTGAAACTTCGTGAAATCTTTTGATAAGTAAAGGAAGAACATAGAACTGCTATTTACTTCCAAAAATCTCCGCCGTTTTTTAAAAAAGGACATTATCGGACACTGTTTAAAAATCATCTAGAAGAATATTCGAAATGTTTCAGAAATTTCTGGGCAAGTTCGAAAATATTTTGCGCGTTTAAAAAATTCATGAAGCTTTTGACAAATAACGGAAGAACATAGAACATGCTATTTACTTCCAAAGTCTCCGCAAATAAAAAGAAATTATCGGACATTTGTTAAAAATCATTTAAAATATTCGAAAGTGTTTCGGAAATTTATTGGCAAGTTCCGAAATATTTTTGCGTGTTTGAAAACTTCATGGACATTTTGATTAATGACGGAAGTACACATTACTGATATTTACTTCCCAAATTAGCCTTCATTAAAAAGAACTGAATCAGACTTTCGTTCACCTGTTACACTTTACACGTGCATGCCAATGATGACCGTAAACCATTGCATCTAAAGGCCCAGTCACATTATTGCGGGCAGGCACTGCGTGCAACTTGCGGGTGCCAATTTTTGCTGCCCGCGGCTCCCCGCAGATGGCACGGACCTGGCAGTATCTCGCCCGGATCTTGCCCGGACTTGCCCGAAGGTGCGCACGTGCAATGTCCAGAATTGCGCCTCGCAGCCAAGTTTTGAACATGCTCAAAACTTGGTCCGGGTAAGCTGCGTGAATTTGCCCGCAGAGGGCCACGCAGAAACACCAGCAGGAGGGGGGGAGCCCGTAGAGGCCGCAAGTCACAGGTAATTAACACGCGCTTGAAGAAAGCAGGTTGGCCGTGGACCTGTCGCAATTTCGTGCCAGAGCGTGGTCGGCCATGAGGGCATGCCAGCATGTGCGTTTTGCTGGCAAAGAACGGCTGTGTGGTACGGCCAACGCCCTGCGTGGATAGGCCGTCCTTTTCTGTCGGGCATGGAGCGAGAGGTATACGAGGAAAAGTGAGGGCATGTTGAGGACAATTTACTGCTTTCCTGCTGGTAATCTGAGGGCTGGCTGCGGGCAAGTTGCTGGCGTTCTTGCTGGCGACTTCCTCTGCCATGTAGGATAGTCCCCTCAGAGGAATTCCTTCAGTTGTCAGTCTGGTTTCGAATGAGAGAGGATCTCTCTGCAGGATGGCTAACAGGGCACGTATTCAGTATCAACTGGAGCATTCATTCAGTACAACTCGGTCCTCAAGCAGGTACAAGTGCAGCTACATCGCATCAGAAGGAGGGATCAGAGGAGGTGAAGAAGATGGTGGACCGGGGGGTGGTTGCGTCCCGAGAGACGCAGACGATTGTGGATTGTACGAGCAGCTCCATGGTGGAGTTACAGCCGGGCCGGAGGGCGAGGGATTATTGGAATTTCATGCGATGCCCCCAGAAATGTTCGACGAACTTTTGCTGAGAGTGGGTACCCCGCATAACCAAGCACAAACCTCATCGTTCCCAAAGCCCTTGGAGTCTGGACTGAAACTGGCACTTTACACTGAGACATGAATC